>JANRGV010162573.1:0-10408 GCA_024734035.1 Alethe castanea
CCTTCCTTCCTTCCTTCCTTCCTTCCTTCCTTCCTTCCTTCCTTCCTTCCTTCCCTTCTTCCCTCCTTCCCTCCTTCCCCCCTTTCCCCCATTTTTCCTGTTCCTCATGAACTGCCTGAACACATCATTATTCCAAGAGAAGACTCCTTTGATTCTCCTTTTTATCACCTCAGAATTTTTCCAGGTGAGATGAGTGGATTGTTCCTCCAGCAGGAGCTTTCCTTATTCCAGCTCCGAGGCAGAAACACATTGCTGAGTTTACACAGAGTTTTAGTTCCTCATTTGTTCTCCTTTACCTCCACTTCAAATTGGGGATGTAAAAACAGCAAATGTTTTCATTTTGTTGATGCCAATTCCGGCTCTATCCTGGTTTTGTGGCTTTGTTTGAAATCTCAGTCACCATTCTGCTGTTTGATCTTTTTTTGGTCAATAACAAGAGTAGCTCTGGTGATCCTCTCTCTGTTTAATATTTGTAATTACGTGGCTTTGCTGCAGAAAATGTGACGGACAAGGCACATTTGGAGCACCAACCACCAAAATGGGGTAAGGGGAACCTCGTGGAAAACACCTCATGTTCTGCTGTGGGCCTTGGTCTCCCTTTGCCCAAAAAGCAGTGGAAAAAATAGGAAAAAAATGTCTTAAAGTTTCCTTTTTTCCCTTTTTTTGGTAAACTTTGTTTCTCCCTGCCTGGCAGGAGGCAGAAGCAGCTAATGTCTCCCTGCTGAAAGCATTAACTGATTGCATTGTTGCTTGAGCACAGCAGCTGTCCTTATACATTTAGACTCCCAGTGACAACAAAATTAAGGCAGCCTCCCCTTCTGTCAGGCAATAAAATGATTTTCTCAACTTCTTTATTTCTTCTGAGAACTTCTTAGTGCCTGCCTTTCCCTGGCTGCAGCGAGATGCTGCATATGAACTGATCAGAACGAAGACCTTTTACTCAGGGCTTTCCAGAAAGGAAGAACAACAAATAATCTGTATTTCAGCCTGCCCTGAGGGCTGATTTCCTCCACTTTTCCATTTGCTTTAGCTTGGTCCATGTGGGTGTTTAATCTCATTTATGCCCCCAGTGCTCTGCTCAGGAATCGCCCGTGGCTTTCTGGTGTCTGATGGAATGGATCTTGCTGTGACACCCATGAAAAGGAGCAGATCCCCAGCTGGGAGGATGGAGGGTGATCCTGCAGGGATTTAACTCTTTTATTTGAGAGTCTGGAAGGCTCCTAAAGCTTTCTGCAAGATGCTAGAATGACATATCCACAATGTCTGGCAGTGTGTGCCAGGGCTGGCAGCTCACCCTGGCACGGGAAGGGCTCCCAGGGCGAGCTGGAGCCCCAGGCCAGCTGCTCTTGCTGTCTTAAAGGAAACAGGGAAGGGATATCCAGGCTTTTGGATGTCCTGCAGTGACTGTCCTGGTCTCCTGCTGCTGCTCTGGGCTCTGTCAGAACCCAGCAAATCAGGCAATTTTGGGTTTTCTGTCAGATCTCAGTGCTCTCAGGGAGGCACACCACGCCAGGCTTGGGCTCATAAATCTCCAACATCTCACATTCCTTCTCAGCAAGTTTCTGCTTCTGTTTTTCAGGGCTATGGCTCACTCTGACTCACCCACAAATTTGGGCTTTTTTGTTTTCATTTTGCCCTTTTTGCATGACAATGATGTGACAACAAGGCCACCATCAAAATACAGGGAGAAGTTCCACATAGTTCCCCTGCCAGGATCTTAAGATGACATTGAAGCAGAACTGAGTAAGAAAATAATTTTAAACTCAGTCTTTTCTTCTTTCAATGACCTGGTTTGGAGACTCCTCTTGCAGCAGCCAGCCCACCTGCAAGAAGAGCACTGGAGGTGTCTCACTGCTGCTGAATTGCTGATTTCTGTGCTGAAGCAATTCTCTGCATTCTCAGCTGCTGATTTTGTGCACATTTAAACTTAAATGTGCATTGTTTTTAATGGGAAAATCACCCTTCAGTGTTGTAATAACTTGGTTTCCCTGGGTCTGATTGTGTCACTTCACAAGCAGCTGCCAGTTCCAACTCAGAAAACACCAAGTCTGCTGTAACTTATGGGCAAAAACTACTGGGTAAAAAACCCACAGCACCAGGCTACATCATCCAAATTTGCCACAGCAGGATCCTTCACCTATTTTCAGAAACATTTAGTTTTATTTTTTCCTCTCCATCTGACCCTTGCAGCTCAGCATTGGTAATTAGCCCCCTGCTTCTCCCGTAGCTACTAAAAAGCAGGGAAAAATAAATGTTTCCATTTGAAACCATTATTGCAAAGGCACTGCCGTGGAACGCTGGAGACTCACGCTTGATGTAAGAGAGATTTTCATAAAATGACACTCAGGCATTTGGGGGTTAGCCTTCAGAATTAAGAACAGTATATTTTCTTTTCTTTTTTCTTTCTTTTTTTAATGAAAACTTGAGGCAGTGCCATTTCTGTGCTTCAGAGTCTGAACTCAGCTGTTAAAATCTCAGCTTGAGGTGCTTTCATCCTAAATTCCCTAATAGAAACCTCTCCAATTTGAAATAATAAAAATTACTATCAATGCAAGCAACAAAAAAAGTCTTTGGGAACATAATCTCTTCTGCAATGGTACCCAAAGGAAATGATGTTCATATGGAAGAATGGTCAAACAATGATTTTGTTTTTTAAATTGTTACTGCAGGAGATCTGCAAAACAATTTCCCATCACATGTGGTCCTAACAGTGCTTGGAGATTTTTGTAGCAGCTCCTTCCCCAAAATACCCTTCCAATTATTCCAGCTGTGCCTCTCAGATCAAACTCAAACTTTTAGGATCCAGGAAAAGGCTGGATCAGCTACTTGGAGCTTTCTGCAGACAGATACAATCAAGCTGAGATTTCATTTTATCATTAAATATCCAAATCAAACCAGAATTTACCGAAGCCTCATAGGAATTATTGCACCTTGTTAGCTCTGAATCTGCCACCCTGCCTCTTGTTCAATCTATGGATTTAAATTTAAATCCTATTTTCCTCCTTCTGCAAGGAACATATTAGAACAGATGTTATTGACTGAGATCCTAATCCTACAATGACACTGTGGCCAACTCATCCAATTTTCTTATGAAATTTGATGGTTTTCTTTAAGCTTCAGCTGCTGGTATCAACCACTTGTTTAAGGAGCTCAGCCTTTCATTCATTTCATGGGGATTTCTGACAGGCAGGATTGAGGGCTGGGGTTCACACTGTAGGTTTAAAAAAACCCACGTGTCCAAACATCAAAATCATTGCCTGTTTTGGGTAGTAATTGTGATTTTTTTAATGCTTTCACCCAGGGGTGTGTTCAGTGGCAGTGCAGTGCTTGCTGAGGAGGGGCAGCACAGCCCTGACAGCCAAAGATGGGTTTTAATTCTTGGGGGAGACTGAAACAACAACCAGAAAATCATGATGGAGCATTTCTCCAGTGAGGAAAGGCTGGCACAGCTGGGATTGTTCACCTGCACAGGAGAAGCTTTGGAGTGGCCTAATTGGGGCCATCCAAGGGGGAATGGCTTCACACTGAGAGTAGGGAACTTCTCATGGAGTGGGAGTGCAGTGATGATGTCCTGAAGCTCAGTCACTCTTTTGCCTGTTATAGGAAAATTGCTTAAGATCAATTTGTCAGGAGGCAGCTCTTAATAGAATTGTCTGAGCTTCAGGGTGTGCTCAGGAAAGATTCCAGCAGCAGTTAAATGTCACTTCCAGATGTTTAGTCTTGATTTTCCTCAAGCTGACAACAACTGAGTGAGCAGTAGGTCACACAATTTAGGATGTGATTAAGGACCCTCTTGGAACTGTTCCTGTGAGTATCAGGCACAGAGGGTGCAACATCTGTGTAAGAACTTGTTGTGATGCCTCTCTCACAGTTTTAATTCTTGGTTCCCAGATTGGTATTTCTACCCAAGCTTGTGTCCTGCCTCACCAAGTTTCTGCTGCCATCCCAGAATTTATGCTTTCCTTTCTTAGCTGTAGCATCATGTGCTATTGCAGTGTGTCAAAGGTTAGATTTGATTAAGTTTTGTAATTTTGGTTTTGCGCTGCATTTGTACAGCCAAGTTTTTAATCAGCAAAAACTTCTGTATCAAATGGTGGTGGAGCTGTGTTGTTCTGGGTGAGCCTCTCTGGGAGGAGCTGTCTAATAAAGCTTCTTAAATCAGGGGAGTTCAGGATGTTACAAAATGTCCTGTAAGACACATGAGTGGTGTTTGGGGTATAAGGAAGCAGGAGTTTGAGGTTCTGCAGGATTTTACTTCTCCCCCTGACCATGGGTCATGGTCTGGCTTCATGTGTGAGATTTAAATGCAAGTGAGTGATTTGCAAATGAGTGTGAGTCATTAAATGTGTTTTGCAATAAAACCCCCATCAAATAACGAGCTGTTACAATTTCTCTTTTGGATTCTGGTGGATTTGGAGACAAGTGAACACCTGCCCAGTCCATGCAGGTGGCTCCATTCCAGCACAGAGGGAGCCTGGAGCAGCAGAGGAGCAGTGCTGGCACTTGAACTTTTGGGGTTTGGTAACTTCTGTTCAAACAGTGTTACAATTCTAATTTTTGTTCTTTTTTTCCCTTTCCTTCCTATCTCTTATGACCAGTTAATGACCCTGCTCCATTTGCAGTCCAAGCTGAGGTTACACTGAAGACAAACTTTTTTGGAACCAGGAATGTTTGCACAGAATTGCTGCCCCTTATGAAGCCTTATGGTGAGTGAAACATTACAAGTAGAGTTTTGTTTGAATTTTGGCCCTTTTAAGTGGGAAATGCTGTCCAGTCTCAGGCACTGCACCAGAGTTTGATATGTTTGCTGCTATAAGTGAAATGTGGTCTCTCCTAATATTTAAATACACTGAGGTTTTCAAGAAAAAAAGAAGTCAAGTAGATGAAAAACAGGTTTTTGTTTCCTGGGGGAAAAGGGAAAAACAGTGAGTGAATTTTGGAGAGAGAGGAAACTGTGCCAAAGTTGCAGTCTAGTCCTCTTGTACTACAGTGATGGATGACTTAATAAAGTCATTAATAGGATTAATTTCTGTGGCTTTTAAGATTAAATCCCCAAATTCACCACCAGAATGGCTGTGATGTAGCAGGAAAGAAGGGAAACAGTGCAACATAATTTTGGAGATGATGAGTGATTTACTGATTTGGCTGACTTGTTTCTCTTACTGAAGTGCTGGGAGATAAATCCTTAAACTTGTAAATCTCCAAGTATTATTTCTACTGTAGTAAGAGCATACCTGCTGATTGTGAAGTTGTTTCCTGGAGGTTTATCTGAAACTTTTGCAGGTTCATACCTTAAATTATGTCTCATGGTATTTACTAGAAATAAGAATATTGAGTTCATCTGATTTGCTGCAAAACAACCCAGCTAAAATATTTTACAGGTATTCCCTGAGGAGTGAATCCAGAGCTGGGTTTAAAATCCAGTGTGGGTTTAAGATGTGTGCAAATGCTCAGTTTTTGCTCTCTTTCCAGGCAGGGTGGTGAATGTGTCCAGCATGGTGAGCGCCTCGGCCCTGGGGCGCTGCAGCCGCGAGCTCCAGCAGAAATTCCGCAGTGACGCCATCACTGAGGAGGAGCTGGTGCAGCTCATGACCAAATTCGTGGAAGATGCCAAGAAAAACGTCCATGAGAAGGAGGGTTGGCCAAACACTGCCTATGGGGTGTCCAAGATCGGGGTCACTGTCCTGTCCAGGATCCAAGCGCGGCTGCTGAGCGAGCAGAGGAGCGGCGAGCACATCCTGCTCAACGCCTGCTGCCCCGGCTGGGTCAGGACAGACATGGCAGGCCCCAAAGCCACCAAGTCCCCAGAGGAGGGCGCTGAGACCCCCGTGTATCTGGCCCTTTTGCCTTCCAGTGCTGATGCTCCTCATGGCCAATATGTCAGTGAGAAAACTGTGCAGCCCTGGTGAGCCCAGCGAGGGGGGCCTGAGCTCCTTTTCCTGATTTCATTCCTAATCCCATCAGTGCCAGCCCTTTCCCCACTCCCCTGGGATGAATCCAGACATGGAGCTAGGATGAGGAAGCAGGTGCCTTATCTCTCATCACAGCAGAATTTTCCAGGATCCTGAGCTGTTCTGGAGGCTTTCTAAGGAGAATGGGATTATTTTAGAGCTGCTGTGAGCAGTCTGGGGGGAGACTGAAGACCAGAATGTCTGTTGGACAGCCATTCCTTACTATCAGAACTAAATGGAATTAGGTGACAATAAAAATAGCACTGATCCACCAATTATAGCCAAACACAATCAGTTGGTGTTATTAATACATCAATAAATAATTACTGATTTATATTCTGGTATTAAAAACTTAAAAAGTTGGCAAATATATTTTCATTTTCTGCAGCGGGATTTGTGATGTCTGCACTGGCTACAGAGAAAATAAACTGCACACATGACACAGCAAAGTGCTCCTCAGTTCCTTTATTGCACAGCCAGAAGTTTCCTTAATAAAATGTGGATTAAGAGCTCTCCACATCACAGCAATAGGAACTGTAAGTGATGTGGAGAGCTCTACATTTGTTCAAATGCTGCTTATTGCCTTTCAAACTCCCAGAGTTGAAAAATTGCCTCTTCTGAGGCTGAAGGAGCTGGAAACAATTGCCCATAAAGCTGTTGTTGGTAATGACAAATCAATAATGGGCTTGTTAATTGTTAATCAGGAGTCAGGGAGGTGATGCTGACTGCTTCCCCCAGAACAGGTTGGGTTGAGAAGCCTTGGAGTGGAAGGCATTGGAATAAATATTTTGGGGGGGTTTAAATTGCTTATCAGCACAGAACAAAGGGCTGCTTGTAAATTGTTTTTTTTAACGCATACAGGAGCATTGTTTTTGTGAAGAATTACCTCATCAGTCATGCCTCAGAGCTCCTTGAAGGGAAGGCCCAAAGTTCTCAGGGTAATCTATTTTCTGGGAAGAAAAAAAGCCTTAGAGGCCTTGGGTTTAGGGGAAAAAAATACAAAATATGTGTGAAGTTTTGGCTGCTACACTGTAACTCAACCCTCCTGATGGGCCACAGAGAAAAACCAGTTTGTGTGTGCCCTTCCAGTTCTGTTACTGGGATCTCAGCAAAACACAACGTGGCTCTTGGATTTAGTCAGAGCTTTAAGAGATTTAACCCAGCACTGGGCAATCCTGCCTAATCCTTCATCCCTCAAGTGCTGCCTGAGTCACTGAGCTTCAAAAGCTGTGTGTCCATCTCTGTGGCATTTCCAAACACACCTTGGCCTTTGTTTTGTGCAAGGACCAGACTGGGAGAATCGTGGCTACCTTAACCACCGCCAGGAAATCTCCAGTGCTAAACACAAATCAGTTCTGAAGTATCCCCTGGGATCTGTAAAGCTCCTGCTTAAGCCTAATTCAGGATCTGCTTTGCTGGTTTGAGGTTTAGCTTCACCCAAATTCTAGCTTTGCAAGTTTTACCAAAGGTGTTAAACTCATCCTGGAGAGTTTTGCTGTAGAACCCAGCCTGGAGATGAGAAGGCTCTGGAGTGACCTCAGAGCAGCTTTTCAGTTCTAAAGGAGCTACAGGAGAGCTGGAGAGGGATTTTCCATAGGGCCATGGGGTCAGAACAAGGGGGGATGGCCTGAATTGGAAAGAGCAGGTTTGGATTGGATGTTGGGAAGAAATTCTTTATGTGAGGGTGGCAAAGAGAGATGATAAATTCCCCATCCCTGGAAGTGTCCAAGGGCAGGCTGGACAGGGCTTGGAGCAATCTGGGACAGTGGGAGGTGTCCCTGCCCAAGGCAGCAGCCTGGATTTAGATGATCTTTAAGTTCCCTTCCATCCCAAACCGTTCTGTGATACTTCTGTGCATTTCAGATTCTTAAATTAAACTCTTTGTTACACCAACTTCCTCTGGGTCAGGCTGAGGAAGCAAAGTGGGAGGTGATGGCTGCAGGCTCACTGTCATTCCTCACAGAGATGTTGATCCTAAACAACTGAGGCCTTGGAGAAAGCTTTTAAATTTCAGTAATAAAGTTAAAATCATGGGTGTATAGTTAAATAAAAGTATGTGCTTTCACATAGTAAAGAGTTTTAAACTTAAGGTTTTTATAATGTTATAATAGGCATAAGACAAAATAGAAACTTTTAAGTGGTGTCTCAGTGCTCATCTTCCTCATGGGTTTCAAATAATAGTTTCTGGTTGGTCAGTCAGTGTCACACTGAAGGTCATGGGAATTTTGTTATCGAGTTAAAAGTATAAGTAATGTAAGTGTTAATTCTCTATTAAACTGTTTAACTTTAAAAACCCTTGTAACAACTAAATATTTTCCCATTTTCCTCACTTCTAGCAAGTAGCTACTGAATGCTCTGTACTTTTTAATAAAATTTAATAAACAACCAAGCCCAAACACAAAAAAAATCCATTTTCTTCATATATTTTTTAATCCTAGCTCTAAGTAAGACAAACCACTAAGTGGTGCAAAACTCCCACCACTGTTACAAGTGTGCACCCATTCCCTGCTGCCCCTGGAAAAGGGAATTTGCCTGGGACAGGGCAGGGCTCTGCACAGAGCTTCCATTGCCCAACTCAAATTTATCAATTATTTATTTCCTTTCTGTTTTTTTTTTTTTTTTTTAAACCCTCCCCTGCTTCTCTCCCAGGTCTGTGGTGTGGGAATTGTTTTGTTGCTCTCAGATTCTGCTGCCTTTGCTGAGTGTGAGGTTTAAGGGTTAGAAAGGGGTGAAATAATGATGAAATAATCCTGGGCTGTTGTCCTGTACAACACTTCCACACGTGATTTCCTGGTGTTTTCGTGGCATTTCACTACCACTGAAGGAGGACCATGGAATCACAGAATATCTGGGTTGGAAAGGACCTTAAAGATCATCCAGCTCCACCCCCTGACAAAGTAATTGGAAAACATCCTAAGAAATACACTGTATTTTAGGACACAAGCATTGTGTCTTAAGGAAATCACCAAAAATCCAAATTCTGTTTAGAGCCTCTGACCAGCATTGCCTAGAATAATTCTAAAATTTAGGAACTGAAACTTGAATTGGTGGCATTGCAGTTTAGAAAGGTTAAATTCCTAAAATCTAGCTAGGAAGGGGAGAGGCAGGTGGTACCAAGAAAAGAAAACTGTATATTAATGTAACACTTAATGTACTTGTTGTATTGAATATAATGCAACTTAATATTTAATGTGTTACTTAATACTTAATGTAACTTATCAGGGTTCACTGCTGAAACAGTATCCCTCCAAATCTGAACAGTTTCTCTTCTCTCACCTTGAATAACCGAATGAATGCCTTACCCTTGATTTTTTTTTCCCCCAGATGCTTTGAACGACCAGGATTTTCTGCGTGCATGTTAAAAAAAAAAATTAAAAAAAAAATAAAAAAAGAGAGGGGGAAGAAGGGGAAAAGGGAAGAGGGCAAAGGGGAAGAGGAGGAAGAGGGGAAGGGATTGCTGTCGAAAAAAAGAAGGAAAGGGGAAGAGAAACCGAGGATAAATACTATGTTTCCACAGTATATGAATCCTTTAGGACCCTGTATTTTACTTCCTATGGGTATTTTGATTTTGTTTGGTTTGTTCCTTCCTTTGGTTTGCTGTCAGAGGATTAAAAACCCTCCAGCACAATCCCTTTCTTCCAAACAAACAGATGGCTCCTTACATCGAACTCGAGCCCTCTATAAACGCGACATCCTACCTTTCTTAAAAACCATACAAAATTTCCCAAAAACGCTTTTTTTTTTTTTTCCCCCTAAATCCAGCTGGAGAAGAAGCGAATCTGGAAGCGCTGCTGCCGCTTTACCTGCAGGGTGTGGACAGGTGAGGCTGTCCTTGTTTCCAGGCTGTGCGGCGGGAGAACGGAGCGGCTCGGCCGCGGTGCCGGGGCTCTCCCGGTGCTTCCCGAGGTTCTCCCGGTGTTTCCCGAGGTTCTCCCGGTTCTTCTGGGGGTTTTTCTCGGGGCTCTCCCGGTTTTTCCCGGGATTCTCCCGGTTCTCTCCCGGTGCGGAGCCGCCGTCCCCGCCCGCGCCGCCAGAGGGCGCCCAGCGCCCCGGCCCGCCCGGGCTGTACCATCTCCCCACGGTATGGGGGGGCAGCAGGTGACGCGCTGCGGGCTGTGGCGCGACGCGACAGAGGCTGACACCGGGAGAAAGGTGACAGCGACAGTGTGTGACAGTCACAGCGGGTGACAACACCAGCGGCCTCGGCTAATAGGGATAGCTGGAGCCCTCCCGCACCGCCATGCCTCGGCGTTCCCCTCGAGGCGCTCGGTGGTGCGGGCCCTGCTGCGGACCTGGCGGCGCGGGCGGGGGCGGCGTTCCGTAGGGCCGGGCTTCCATAGAACCGGGCTTTCCATAGAACCGGGCTTCCATAGAACCGGGCTTTCCATAGAACCGAGCTTCCATAGAACCGAGCTCTCCATAGGGTCAGCTCTCCATAGGGTCAGCTCTCCATAGGG
>JANRGV010162713.1:0-10400 GCA_024734035.1 Alethe castanea
AGGGCTCAGAACATCAGAGCACAGCTGAGAGCAGGAGACATTTCTTTGTAGAAATTGGAGCTGAATTCCAGAATGGCCACCCTATATATGCACCACAGTCATAATTAAACACTCAATCTCTGTTATAACAGCAGGCAGGCTGAAGAGATCTGACATCCTTAGCACCAGTTCACTTGGAAAAAAAGCACGTTGAAGAAGAGAGCTCAGCCTTTTGAAGGGAAAAAATACAAAAAAATGAGAGAAAAAGAAGGAAGAAAACACATGTCCCACAAAATAATAATTTCTTTTGTTTCTGTATAAATTCTATATAATTTAATATCTAAAATGCTTTTCTTTTAATTAAAGAAATCTCCTAATTCGCTGAACTGATTTAAATTTTACCAGTTCAGTGTTCATTGATTACAAGGAAGAGGAGCACTTCAAAACATCATTTATTCCCTTACACATGAAGGAAAGCCAGTGTGTAATATTTGCACATAGAGCTGGGCAGGTTTAAAAGGTTCCCCAGCACAGGCAGGGTATCAGGGAGAAGAATGCTGTTGTCTAAGAGCATCCCTGGGCTGCAGCCCTCCAGAAGAGAGAAAAATGCTGCCCTATAACAATCATAAAAAAATAAAAATAAAAGTTCTGAGTTTCAAAAGGAAGAGTAAATAACTTCGACCAGCAACAATAAATTACATTTTATAATTATAAAGTCTATAACATTTGCAATTTAAAAATGAATGTAAAAATTAAATGGAGGGAAAAAATAATAAAACCCATAATTTCAAGGTCTCCAAAAGGGTTTTTACCGTGTCTCAAGCCCAGCCAAAGTGGAAAGCTCCAGAGCTCCATCTTGTGGGTTTTGTGCTCTGAGGCAAGGAAAAGAATTAAAAACAAAAGTAATTTTGCTATTAAATCACTCTGAAATGCAATTTCTTTTGCTGGCATCACACATAGAAGCAAGGCAGAGAAGAAAATCAGCCAACGAAGTATTTTTTGCTCTATTTTGTCATGCAATGTTGTCTCCTTTTCTCACTTAAGGAAAAATTCTCTGCTTTTTCCTAACCCACAGCCCATTGCAAAACCATTGCTAGCAGTAGGACAGAAATTAAATAAACCTGTGGTCTGGAAGGGAAAATTGCTGGGCTGGTGAAGGGCACAGAATGGAGCAGAGGGGCTGCATAGCTCCCAGTGAGACCAGCTTATCACCATTGCTTCCCTTCCCTCCTTAATCCTGGAAAAAGAAAAGGGGGGATGGATATTTGGGCCACTCCTGCATCCCAGACTCTGCATTGATTCTTACATTTGTTATCTGTCATTTTATGCATTTGCCTCTACAAGAGCTGAGTTCCTGCAAGGATAGGTGTGGATTCACTCCCTCCTCTGCCTCCCACCTGCAGCTTCTGCATCCACCTCAAGATCAAGGGTCAAGTTATAGTGCTGTGGGCAAAATGAGAGATATGACAAAAGCGAAATAAAAATGAAGAAGGCTCACCTTGCTAATCTGATGGAGTAAAAACTTCCAGCCCTGTCATGGAACAGGGCTGTTTTGATATCACAACATTGAGTTTTGCTGATTGGAGAGGTCACAGATAAAGCCAACACTCTGCTCCTGTAGATTTCTGTAATGTGTTTCTGGGCTTCTTAATTCTGAAGTGGCAACAGGTAAATCCCAATTTAATTGTTTTTTCCCCACTCTGAATTAGGATCCTCCTTAGGAGGTTATTGATCTGTTTCCCACAGGAAACCACACTCAAAATTCACATCTCCACTGCTCAGCCCAATCAAGGATCATTCCTGAAGATATATAATTGTAGGATGCTCATAAATTTTTGAGCCTCCTTAATTTAACATCAAGCCAAAAAAACAAAAAAAGTGAGAACTTTTAGAAATATCTACATTATGAGAAATCAGGCAGCACCAGGCCTGTAGTGCACTGTGCATCCTATCAAACCCCCACCATGGGGAACAAATGGCTCCATGAATCTGCAGTGAAATGAGGTGTCTGGTGCCTCCAGGTGAGCTGTTTGAAACTGGTTCAGCTGCCACTCAGGGTCACCATCACAGCACAGGCCATGCAAAGCCAGCCCTGCTCCAGCCACAGCTCACTCACACCTGGGACACGGCTGGGGCTGGCCTGGATGGAGCCCAGGTCATCTAAATGGAGCTAAAAATGGGAAAACTAATGAAGGAAAAGTAGTGGTGGACTGCAAGGAGGTGGTTGGCAGTGAAACCTCTCCCCTAACATTTATTACCTGCACTGGTTGTGATGAAACCAAGAGTGAGACCCTGAGAGCCAGACAAAACTCATCTAAGGGCTCACTGAACCAAATCAAGGTGCTGGGGAAAAGGAAGCCATCCTGCAGGGCGTGGTGCAGCACATTTGCCTGCCAGCAGGTACAGCAGGAATTCTCCCCTCCTCACCTCCACCATCCTGGCAGGGGCTGAGCCAGAGCCTGCAGATGTCTCTGCTGTCCTTGGGAGGGCTGGAGGGTGGCCTAGGAACAGCTGGCTCACCCACAGCTAAAAATAACCAGCCTCTTCCTACATGTGATAGGAATCGTAGGAAACACATTGTCAAGTTCAGGGGAGGGCTAATGGCCATTTCCCCAAATCCATTTGTCTTTTGGCACTAGGTCATGCAACCTTTACTCATCCTGGGACAGGACTTTGCTCCTTCAGGACTTCCACTGGCAATAATGTCACTTTCCTGGATTAAAAAGAACACAGTGTATGAAAAGCAGCAGGGAGGAGCAGAAGGATGGGAGAGGTTTGAGAACCTCTGCAGAACAGCCAAGGCCACATAACCTTGAAGTCCACAATTAAGGGGAATAAAAGCAAAGCCAAGAGAAGGCAGAGTATATTAAAGATCCAAGGGGAAAATACAGGAGCTGTCAGAGAGGAATTTTATTTTTAGAGGAAACATTTCAGAGCTACAAGGCAGAAGAGCTGGGGGGTGAGCAGGCAGGCAGGTGGCACCAGGAGAGTGTTTGCCAAGGCTTAGGAGGGTCGTGGGAGGAAGAGGAAGCTAAATAAGTCTAAACTTTATAGCTATCCTTGTGAAGTATGAAAAAAAAAAAATTAAAAAGAAAAAAAAAAGCAAATCATATGTCAGACAGATGTAAATTTGGAGTAAACATGTAAATAGGATAACTAGACCATGTACATATCAATATCTCTCTTTTTTCCTAAACTCGTTTCTACAATGGGATGTATTTATGTTTCAAAATACTTCCCATCAAAATAACCTGAGAGGATGCAGGAGTTGAGTGACATCTTATTTCTCTGTGTTTGCATTTTTTCACCATGCAGGGCATAATCTGGTTCTTAGGGAGTTAATGCACCTGCCATTCCAGTGCTGACAAGCAGTTTTTCAGAGGAACATGGAATGTTATTTATTTATTTATCTGAGGAGCCCTGAAGATTGTACTCAGGAGACTTCTTGAGCACTGCCAATAACTAGCAGGTACCAACACATGTACATTTTTGACTGCACCATGATTGATGGTGCTTATTTGTGGCTTGCTGCCTAAACCTCTCCTTTTCCTTTGCTTTCTGTCTCTCTCTCTCTCAGTCAGGCTTTTTTAGTGTGTGCAGGTTTTTTTTTTTAAATAATAAAGACACTTTAGTCATTTGGCGAAGGGGGAATGGCAGGGGAGGAATGATTTATCTGGTGCCACTGTTATCTTTGAACTGCTCTATTCCATGGAGATTTTCTGAGCAGGGAGTGGTCAGGGGAGAGAAACTGAGACCGGCAAGGAGGGAGGGGTTTGGGAGTGTTGGACACAAAGTGGCAGATACCTGCAGGAGCAGTGATTGAGGGGAACTGACCTTGTGAGTCCAGTCCTGCTCCCAAAGCCCACGACAAACTTCTCTCCAGAGTTCAGACCCAGCTACTTCCCACAGGCAAAAAGAAGAATCTTCATCTCTCCACCTTTCCTTCCCCATCCTCACCTCCTTGAAGCAGGATGAGAATGAGAAGTCCATATAGAAGACATGAGGATCTAAAAACAGCAGAAGCCTGTAAAGTTTGCTCAGTACAATCTTTACTTTCCTGCCCATCCTTCACAAAACTCCATCCAGCAACTGAGCTTAACAGGCTTACAGCAAACCCAGACAAACCTCTGAGCTGGATGCTGTCTCTCCTTCAATTCCACACGACTAATTGCTTTTATCACTTTTCCTAAGCCCCTTTCCACCTGCATGGCAGAGCAGTGTTTTCCATTTCCCTGCACACACATTAACTGGCTACTTTCCTTTCAGAGGAAGAGAACTGATCTGATGAAATCTTGAACATGAACTGCCTGGCAACAAGGCAGAAATGGCAATAGGTCCAATTCAGAGGAGAGCCCTCTGAATCCATCCAGAAGTCCTGCATTACTCCACGTGGGAGTGATTCACACCTGAGCAGGTACGTGCACAGCCCTGACACCGAGGAGGAGCTGCAAACCAAGACCCAAATCCTCCAGAGCCTGGGGAAGTTCAAAGCTCTTGACACCTCATCCAAAACTCGAGGAAATCAAAAGCCAAATGAATTCCATCCATTTCCAGGGGCGCTGCTCCTGGCCCTTTCTCCAAAGCCCTCCCCGTGTGCACATGTGGCACACCGAGCTCTGACACAGAACCCAGCAGCTGGGCTCGGTGCTGTGTGGTGTCTGCAGCTGGTTTGGCTCCACCTGAGCAGCAGAAGGCAGCAGGGTGGCGCAGGGCTCCCTGTGAGCTGGGGAGGGTCACAGCTGGGCCAGATGGGAGGGCACAGCACTGGGAAAGGAAACACCTCCTTATCCAGGTAACAGCTGGATCCAGCTGTGAGTGACCGCCCCCTCCTCGGGGCTGCAGTAACACAGACCAGCTCCCAAGGGAAAAGGGGAAAGAGGTGATTTCCCACCTCAGTGGCTCTAAAGGGGCACTGGGGTTTCGGGGCTGAAATGCAGATAGTGTGCAAAGAAAAGGGAAAGCACAGCCCAGAGCCTGCCAGCAGCAGCTGAGCCCTGCTGGCTCTGACCAGCTCTGCCAGAGCAGAGCAAAACTGCCGGGGACACAGCAGGGTGCTGGGGATGTGCCTGTGCTCAAGGCCAAGAAATCAAAGGGCTAGCATGGTGCCTCTGATGTGATCTGGTGGACAGGCAAGGCAGCAAGCCAAATATCCCAAAAACCTAACCTGTAGTATCAAATAGGCTCAGCAGCCTTCAGCCCACGCACAGGCTGCTCAGAAGGACCCAGCACCATCCCCAGACTCCCCAGAGCTGCTTTTCTGCTCCAGCTGATGAGTTGATTAAATCCCACAAAAACTCTGGCCATCCACACAGCTGAAGCTGTTCAATTCCCTCAGGGTGAATTCCACCTCAGGTGCCAAAATTAACGCTGGTTAACCCTGCTAAGGGTTGTGCCTGCAAACTCCCTCTCACACAGCATGCTGGCACCATCCCAGAAGCCTTCCCAAATCCACTCAAAAATCGTGTGTCTTGCGTGGGCAAGACAAGATTTCTGCCCTTGCACCCACCAGGAGCAGTGGGTGCTGTGGTGCTGCTGGGTCTGTGCATGTGCCTGTGTCCCACTGTAAAATTCTCCTTAAAGCTGCGGTGTTACCGAAGGTGGGTGGCTGCAAAATGGTCAAACAGTACCATCTGCAGGGAGCGGGAGAGGTTGCAGCAGGTGCTGGTGGCCAGGATCACTCTCACTCCAGCCAAAGTGGGCTCTGGTGGGCTCCAGTTCACACAGCCGAGGCACCAGAAACACTTCAAAACAGATTAACGGGAAGGACTTTTAAAAACAAAACAAAAACAGGGACAAAGCAGTCCTTAAAACTTGGGGAAAACTTCCAGTGGGAAGCCCAGACACACAGACAGCAGGGCAGGGCTGCTGCTGGCTGAGCCCTCGCTGCAGGAATCACCCCAAATCTCACCCTGGCTCATGTAGATGCCCCCAGCATTCCAGGGGACACGGGTGGGAGCAAAGCTGTGCTGGGGCTCAGCAAAAGGAACTCAGAGCCAGCAGAACTGGCTGGACATGGACACAGGATCTGGAGCCTTGTGCCCTGGATAACTACAAGGAGGGAGATTTTTCAGGAACCGAAGGTGACACTCAGATGTTTGAGCTGTGACCAGCTCAAACCATTAGCAGAGGACTCCCAGGTTTCTCTTAGCTGTTAAATTGTGGTGTTTTCCCCAAAACCACCACCACAGTGAACCTAAATAGCTGCAGCCACAGCATTTACTGCACATTGTGGCATCTGTGAAAGTGCTGACAGGGACAGCTGACAGCCGCTCCACAGTGTAATTCACACCATAACATCATCTCCCAGGCACTCGGGCTTCTCATCGAGAAATTATGCCATGCTTTTTTTTGGAAATCCAGTGCCAAATTATTGATAAACACTCTGAACCAACTAATGGGACCTCCAGCAATTTTGCTTAACTTTTAATTTTTTTTTTCTTTATCCTGTAAGGTCTGTTTCAATGCATCATGTGTTGTGGTTTAACTGGGCAGGCAGTGAAACAGCCCACAGCTGCTCCTCACTTCTCCCTGTGGGATGGGGAGAAAATCAGAATAAGATAAAACTTGTGAGTAGGGATAACAGCAGTTTAATAGGATAAGGAAGAGGGGAAAAAATTATAGAAGAATATCCAAACAGGTGTTTCACAGTGCAATTGCTCACCACTCCCTGACTGATGCCCAGACAGTCCCTGAGCTGGGGCTGCTGCCCCCCCAGCCACCTCCTGCCAGTTTATAGGCTGAGTATGAAGCCACTTTGGCCAGCTGGGGACACCTGCCCAGTTTGTGTCCCCTCCCAGGTTCTTGTGCCCCCATCTCTTCCCTGTCAGGGCAGTGTGAAATGCTCAAAAATCCTTGACTTAGTGCAAGGACCACTCAGCAACAGCCAAGCCATCAGCATTGTTCTCATCCTGAATCCAAACCCCAGCACTGCACCAGGTACTACGAAGCAAACTGACCCTCTCCCACCTGAAACCTGGACACCGTGTTAAAAGACAATGAATCCTTCAGCTGTAAGAAATGTGTTTATTCTATCACTCACCTCTGTCCCCCATGTGGATAACTCCCTCTCTGTGTAACATTCCTGTGACTCCAGCCTGCTCTCCTTTGGATTTCTGTCCTGAGCAGTTTTATTTGCTAAACCCTACACCAAGCCACAGCAGCACAAAATTCTAACACTCAATAAACTCTTTTTAGTTTCTTTTAGAGCATAAAACACACACCAAGAGGTTAGACCCAAACAGTGATCCACCTCTTTATTGAATAGATCAACACAAGATATTCCTAACATCAAATATTTCACATTATCTACCCTGCAGCCTCTTTGAGCAAGGGACCATCCAGCTGTAAAACACAAATGTCATTCCCAGTTTAAGTTCATAAGCACCACTGATTTCCCAATATCAAGCACTATATAGGATTTGCCACAGCTAATCAGACTCTGCCTCACTAGATTTTAAATCCAATACAGGTGACCAAAAAATTCACAATACACATAAAGTATTCAAAGTCTGCTACCAGGTAGCCAAGACTGGATTAGTCCCAGTTGCATCTGGCACCTACTATCACAGAGGCAGAGCCAGGCTCAGCTGCTATAAAGCCACCAGACATCACAGGACACCAGTGCTGCAGGAGCCAGCTTCTTGCCCAGCTGGAAATCCAGTGCTGGGATTGATCCAGCTGCAGTTCATAAAGCTATAAATAAGATAGTGGTCAAAAAGTTACCTGCCAGCTCCATTAAAAAATAAGAATAAGGATTAAAAATAATCTGTTGCCTTTGTCACCTGGCCATGTTTTTTTATGTTATTTGCATAAGGACAAACCTTTCCACCTCTGTCACTGCTCAAACACAGTTGCAGTATTGAAAAGACACCACAAGCCTCACACTTTGCTCACTGCCTGGACTGCAGGCTGAGTTTCAGCATGGAATAGCCATCAGAAACCTTGTGGATGGTTGGAATTTTGGCTTGATGGCTTGTTCCTGCCATGCTCCTCTCTCCAGGGCTGCATCTCATGTCTGTAAAGGACACCTGTAAGAACAGCAGAGACTGCTCAAGGCTGGCTGGGGGAGCAGGAGTGTGGTTGTGTGGCTGGGATGGTTTAAAAAGCACCCACTGGGCCTGGAACTCAAACTAAACCACAGAGATGGGCCAAAAGGGGAAGGGAAAAAGCAGCTTATCCTGGGATTCAGTGAAACCTGCCCAAACACTGGCCCACCCTGAGTATTTCATCTGTGTGCCTCAGGAACCTGAACAGTGGGGTCCTTGTCAGACCCAAACCAGTTCCCATTTCCTGTCCCCAAACCTCCCAGGAGCAGCAAGGGGCATCCCCCACAGAGCATCATACCAGGGTGTGTGAGAGCTCTCCCCTCGCACAGTCACGGGGCTGGCTCCTTGGTCCTCTGGGAAATCATGCACCACAGCCAGGAAACAAAGAAAAATGGATGTTTAATTCACCCACAAATGAATAGACTTCTCCTCCTCCTGCAGATTTGTACCAAAGTCCACTTCAGTGTCAGATTGGATGCACTGAAGTTTAACTCCTTCTGATAAATGTACATTTTTAATGTCCATAGGAAGGAGTTCATAAGATTAATATATGTTTAGCTACAACTTCAGTTTTGTTTGTAAAAGAAGGTTTTTAAAAAAGCAGATGAGGGCATATTTTAAAGCTGGAGATCAAGCCTGAATGCATTTTCTAGGAGCACCTTTGACAAAATGAGAGGGAATTATCATGATCAGTTGAGGCTGACTATAAATCTCTATTCCCAATGAAAAAGTCAGCCCCATCCTCCAGCCTCAGTGCTCACTGCCCCTCCAGCTCAGTGATTAAGGCAAACCCAGAGCTTCCTGTGTCCTGGCCAGCTTTGCTTTCAGGATCACCCTGATCCCAGCAGAATAGGCAACCAGCAGTGGGGAGGGGAAGGAGAACCCCCTTACCTGGCTTGTCCCAATTACAGAATTGCACTTTTAGAAGGCTTTAAAATCCACCTGTGCTCACTTTACAAAAGCAAAGGTAATACGAAAGCATTGCAAAGAGGATGAAAATCATGATGCAAAACAAGAAGGGGGCTTTAATGCTACAAACACATATAAAACCAGAGGTATGGGCATTTCCTTTCAACAGAGCCAGAGCAGAAGCTGTGCTTTGCAATCTGTCACTGCCAGTGAAACACCCAGCCGGGCACCTGGGGCTCCCCCAGCCCCTGACCCAGAGCTGCTGAACCCAGAACTCAGTTCAGAATAATGCTCTGAAGCAGGCAGGGCCTTCCCCCAACCCACAACCCACCGAGAGCTGCTCCTGGGAAGGAGCCTGTGCTCAGTGCTGACTTTTTGTGGGTTTGTCTTCAATCAGTTCACATTATTTTGACACAGTTTGCCTCTTGCTGCCGAAAATGACAGCTCCCTATATTGACACTGCATAGTATATTTATTCTAGTTTAGCACAATCTCTGGGCCATGGCATTTAAAGCTACAGCCCATGCTCAATCTGCATCAGTTTAACATGCCAGCACCATATGGTTTTCTATAATCAGCTGCAGCATTGTACTTCAAACCCACTGCTGCATTTATAATATTATTGTAAGCTGCACAAACACCAATATTTAGAAAGAAAAACGTCCTTTTTATTGGACTCCTGCTGATACCCCAGCTGTTAGCCAAAGCATGCAAAAAGTTTCTCTTCTTTTGTGTGGAGGAAAAAAAAAAAGCCCAAAGGGTTTTTGAAAAATCTTACATCTGAAAGGTACATTTTGTCCTGCCCCAGTAGGTCTGTAGGACTGAGTTAAAATGTGGGTTTTTATTAGATGAATTGCATCATTAAATTACATTATAAAAACTAAAAATGCACCATTAATTTTCAAAAACAATAGTAAATACATCTCATTTCTGATACATGATTCTGCATTTAATTTTTGCCCTGGGCCACATTTTTCTAACAGGCTCACTGTCTTCCATTATGCAGACTACACAAATGGAGCTAAATTGCTGGAGTTGGAGGGAAGGAGATATTGGTCAAATGTCTAATGTGAAAATAAATGAATTTCTAATCAGCTGTTGCAAAAAGAAAAATTACATTTTGATTTCGGCTCAGCCAAGCAAGAATCTACCTAGCTTGAGTAATAAGATCCAATGGAATTGTGTAGGATAGAGAGACAAAAGGCTGGACAGACAGACAGCCACGGCAGTAAATGAGGTTCGTGCAGTCAGTTCTGTGTGAGCAGCATTTCTTAATTAAATGCACAGAAGTTTTCCTTGAACTGGAGCCTCATTGCTGCAGGGTCTTCACCAACACTGCAGCTGCTCTCTGAGCACCCAGGGATCCCTGGGGAAGGGAAAGGGAAAGGGAAAGAGAAAGGGAAAGGGAAAGGGAAAGGGAAAGGGAAAGGGAAAGGGAAAGGGAAAGGGAAAGGGAAAGGGAAAGGG
>JANRGV010162833.1:0-10395 GCA_024734035.1 Alethe castanea
CCTCCCAGAACAGCAGTTATCCACAGTGATGGGTTTTAATTAGGGACAACTTCATGTACAGTGCTCAGCATTGAAGCTGCAGGGGAAAAATTCTGAGAGGACACTGAGGAATCCAAGCACATAATGCCATCAGCTGAAATACTGAAGGACATTGCTGAACTCCTTTACAAGAAACCAAAATTTACTGGCTAATGGCACTTGCACTTCAGTAACTGGCAGAGGATCCAACTAAGCCAAAGTCCTGTTTAAGCAGCCCTCCCACAGCAGAGGAGAGGGGGAAAGGTGAACAGCACAAACGTGAAGATACTTCAGCATCAGCTGTATGCAGAGCCTGCAGCTACTGCTCTCATTAAATGGGACTGGGAGGAAGGCACCTTCCTCCTCCCTCCCCATGCACAGCCCTAACTCTGGCCCCAGCCCTCTGTGCCAGCTGGCCTCACATTACACACCTTGCACACCTTGCAATGAAAACCCTAAGAGTCAGAAACGGCAGAGTCCTGCTGCCTTTATGGCTCCATCTGCTTCAGCTCACCGAATACATACAGGTGCAGATCATGAACTTGGCCAGAGCCTTTTTTTTTTTTTGGTCAAGCACAGTTCTAAGCATCTTTCAGCTAGAATTTCATAGCATATTTTACAAGAGATAGCAATTAAAAATCCTTTTTTTAAAACTGGCACAAACAAAAATAAACATATACCACACCTAAGGCTGTAATGCTGCCCATCTAACCCCATCCCTGAGACCCAAGCATGCCTGTGCCTGGAAGTGCTGATGAGGGAAACAAACTCCACACATGTGCATAAATGGTCCACTGGGGCAGTGCAACATTAGACTTGGCTGCACTGGAACAGAGTGCCTTCATTACACTTCTATGATAAATATCCCCCTTGCACTGCTGCAATTATCAGCAGGCTTGATTAAGGGACTGATTTGAATGCTAACAGCATAACTGACCCATGAGAAAAGAGGAATGGATATGGCCAGTGCAGCCTTTCAGTGCATTACAAATAGATGGCAGCACAGGGAAATGCCACTAGTCACAACTTATTATTTTGCCATTCTCCTTCAAATGAAAAAAAAGAAGAGGAGATTTGCATTTTTGCATACAGAGTTTACACCATTTTCTAACATATGTGAGGGCTTTTTGAATAGCCTTCAAAAAGTTTTAAATGGTCATTTTATTAAGTGCATCCATAAAGTCATGATCTGTATTGGTTGGGACGTGAAAAAAATGGTAATGGACATTTAGCCAGAAGCCCTTTTCTGAACAACAATAAACAAGAAGATTATTGGAATAATACTTCAGTTTGCTGACACTTTCTGGTGAGTAGGGATAGAAATGAAACAAAGAGCTGAAACTTTTTGAACTACTGAGATCTGATTTCTGGAGCATTCAAAGGATATTAAACTTTACACAGAGTGTACATATCAAATATCTGGGACATCTCTCCTTTATTTACTGCAGTTTCATCCCTGTATTGACTTGAATCAATAGCAATTAGCAATGCTTTAGTGCAGCTCATCTTCAAATTGCCCCATCATGGCACCTTTGAGAGATGGGTAAGTGAGGGCATTTCATTACCCCTCACCTTAAAGGTGGAGAAACTGAAAAGTGAGGCAAGCAATTATGAATTGTTAGGCTCACGTGAAAGGAGTTTCAGAACTGGGCCTAGCTTCGGTTGAGATACATGAACATTGTGTGGGCAGCTTAAAAATATGTAATGTCCTTAATATTTACCTCTGTGCATTGCAGGGCTTGGGAGGGAATAAAAATTGCCACAGTAAGTGCACAGTGAGGAGTTAATAAGCAAAAGAAAACTTAGCATCTCTCATGTTTCATTATGAGCGCACCTTGCAAAGGGTAGTCCCTGACCTACTCCTGTGAGCAAACTAATGAATTTGGTTAATGTACAGACAAATAACAGAGCTAATACAATTACTGAAATGGAATCTATCTTGCATCCTAGAATTGCTGATAAAGGATGGGTGACACTCTTTGAAAGGTAAGAATATTAATAGTGTTGCCTTAATTTGCTCTGGAGCACAGTGGAGTCTGTTAATTTCCCAGTATGCACCGATCTGCTCTTCAAGGTAACATTACATAGGTTTGCATTGTTCTTATCTCTAACTCAAACAACCCCTGAAACCACAAAGCAAACAGTTCTGGGTGTGCATTTACTTTAGCTTGTTGAAAAGGCATGAAAAATAAATCCTCAAGTCAGTGCATCACAGCTGTTTAGTTTGTACTGGTGCCATTTCCAGCTCTGCAGCTACAAGCCACACCTTTAGCATCACTTAACCCATTTCCTTTACATACTGACAAATAAATCTCTAAATCGTTTTAGGTCTGTATCAAACCCAAATAGAATCAGATTTTTAAAAACAAATTAAAAATTGACATTTAGTGTTGAAAGCAAAAAGCCCACAAAACTAAGACTCCACAATTATTAACCAATAATTTAGGTATTCTGAAAGTCTCAAGCCCTTTGTGGCAATTCCAGTCAGAAAGAGAATCACATGACTATTGACAAACACAAAAACCACATCAGTGTCAGCATAACACAAAAGGACAGGAAAAGCCTTTTTGCACTATGAAATGGCTACTTCAGGGCCATACTAGAAAACTCTTCAGGCCATTTAGAAACTAAATTATGGCCACTGAAGTATTGTAACTCTTCAACTGAACAAAAAGCACAGCTCTCCAGAGATATTTATTACACATTTTAAAAAAGGCTACAGAGATACAAGTCCTTTTGAAAAAATGTCTCGTCTGAAATTTCATAAAAACTTGTGAGTTATAGAAATGTGGGAAAAGGACAGTAGGAGTCTTCATGCACCCCAAGACAGCACCAATCGTGATGCATGCTTTGAATATCTGAATTTCTGTCCATATTTCAAAAAGCAGTTAAAGATATGTGAGTTGGCAATACAGCAAAACAAATTAAGCTTATGACAAAATATATTTTTCCTATATTGAACTGCCTGGCATCTCTAAAACAGAAATGCAGAAACAACTCCCTTCTGAAGAGCTGAAAAAGATATACTTGCTCAAAATTCATCAAGTCCAGTGAGTTCCTGGCCTTCAAGGAGGACACAGTGAATGTCAGCACATAATTCACTTGATCAGACTCTTAAAAACTGCCTTGTCCCACGAGTCCCCAGTTTCCAGAAACAGCCTTTGCCAGCTAGACATAGCTACTGATGTGTAAATCAAGTGTACAGACAGCCAAGGCTGCTCCTGGTGAGCAACCCCTGCAAATAAACACTCCCTCAACATGGTCAGTGATGAGAGGGAGGAACAGCACAGTACTAACATGGCCTCTAATAACTCAGCTGGAAGAAATGCATCAGTATTTTCTACTTTACTATATAGTGAAGTATTAATTGAAGTGGCAGCTGGAATCCAGATCTTTCCCTTGGCTCTGTAGATCTCTGACTGCAGGCATTCATTCCCACTGTCCTAATAAATATTCACATATTTTACATGACCTGGGGTGGACTCACTGAAAAGAGAGCCAAACCATGCTTTGAAAACTTATCTACATATTTCTGACAAGGTTTCCCATCTCCAAAGGTGTTAAGAGCAACATGCAGAGGACAAAAGACACAACTGTGCACCCACACCCTGACAGAGAACTCTAACTGTAAACTTTTGAGTACAAAAAATGCCATTATTACCTGCAGTCAGCAATGTCTCAGCAAAGGCTTGCTTGATTTTCTGTAAGAAAACCCCCAAGCATTAAAATAAGCTGACTTATGTTCTGGGTTTTGTGACTGTGCAATATTCAGGTTGATTTAACCACTGAATAATCAAACCCAGAGTGTCAGTAGTCACTGATTATCTCCCAGCTTGCAAATGAATTCCTAAGACAACACGGAGCTGTGAAGAGCAACTGGGTCCTAATGTGGTAGGAGGGAACAGAAAAGATGAGACCAAATCAAACTCGTATCACTTGTATGCTATAGAGTGCCTGAAATCCTGCTGCCCAAATAAATGAACCAGCAAAATAATAAGTGGAGGAGCTCTTAATTGGCTTAGTTAACCAGCCATTTAAAAAGAAATCCAGCTTTATGGACTTAATGTTGATTTTTCAAGCCAGAACCCTTGATTGTTATGATTAATACAACTCTATCCAGGTTTCCCAGGCTATTTATTACCATGTAGCAGGGATAAAATTGAGCAAGGGGAATGCAAATTATAGTGGTAAGAACCCTTTACAGCATAAAGCTTTGCAGATAGAGGTCAACTCCCCACCCTTCATGCAACATCTAACAGCAATGGCTGTACATCAGCTCAACTCCCAGCAGCAGCTGAGAAATAGAGATACCCCAAACAATTCCACTGCCTTGAGCTAAGCTACATGAAATCCAATTCAAACAAGGAGATGAGATTTGAAACTCAAATAGTTTTACTTTGGAGTTTCATTCAGCCTGAAATATATGCAGGAATGTCACCATCTGCCCCCAGTTGTGCTGGTACCAGGACACAGCATAAGCATCCTCAACTGGACTGCATTTCTGTTCTCCTAATGTGGGGTTGGTGCAAAAATGTAGGGATTGGATGCACCTTTCCTTCACTTTACCTAGAGGCTTCCTTGTTCATTTCCTTCTCCTAACAGTTTTCGCCTTTTGCCACCTTCAATAATTTGAAGACTCAGAGTTTAAACTATAAAATATTTATAATGTACACATTCAGAAGAATAAAGATGCTTTGGGGCTAGAGATGCTGGTAACTCTTGAATAATTCAAGTCATGTTTTCAAGGGAAGCACTTCAGGTATGGCAGCAGCCACCAATACCCAGGTGCTCTGCTCCTGCTGGTGTTTTATCTCGTTCTGATCTCCAGTTGCCCTAAACAGGCTTAATTTACCTTTCACTCCCTTTCATCTGCTTCATTTTCAAAAGTGTTTCAGATGAATAAATAATACAGGGGACGAGGTAAACGCACACAGGCAAAGTTGACAGTTGTCAAGCTTCCACCACCACCACATATTAATGTTCTACATCTCTTCATCCATCTTTTCAATGTGTTACTGACGTTTGTACTGAATGTGTTAAGCACAGATGTCAAAAGGCCACTGCAGGGAAGGCAAAGAAATATTCAAATGCTAAGCAACTACGTAGAACCTGCATACTCTATGTTCTATGTTCAACTTAGACTTCCAATTAACAAGAAAGAGAAAAAAAAATTAAAAACTGAGAATCCCAAAATATACTAGCATTGCCTGCTAAGTTCTCAGCTGAAATAATGGCCTAATTCTGTCATTAACAATATGAGTGACATTTGTTACAATAGTGATAAAGCCATTTAATTACTATGGAGAGCTTTGGAAGTATGTGAGCTGCCTTGAAAAGATGCGGCATTTAATGACAGGGTGCTCTCACCACAGGGCTGTAGATGTAGCTGGATGGTTTAGAAACCCAGATCGGGATCTGGAGATCATCAATCACACTTCAAACTTATTTAACAACATAAGAAATATTCAGAGAGACAGATTAGGCTTTTTTTTTAAATAGATTACACACTTCTAGGACTTTGTGTATGTGCAGATGGACTGTTAGCAATATATTGAGTTTTCTCTGCCTCTCTGTCCATCACAAACACTCCTCTGTGTGTCACACACATCTAAAGGAAACAGCTGAGAAGAGCAATTTTTAATGCACCAAGGATCAGGCACGAATGAAGGACACAGGTACCCTGCAAACACATAGTTTACCGAGGCAGAATTTACAATTATTCTCATCCTGTGTGGTTTCAAACACCTTCACTGTGCCAGAGTGGGCACTGACACCACTGGGACAGCTGCTGTCCAAGGCTCAGACTCTGCTGCAGAACTATATCCACCAATGCATTCTACCTCTCTTTCCACTGCTCTTTGAGGAAGAAAAAAAGGAAAAAGATTGAGGCAAATGGGTGCCTTGCAAAGAGTAATTTAAAAAATAGTTGGAGAGTTCCACAGAAAGATTTCCTGAACATCTCTTTGTGCACACTCAGGTATTATCCTTCCTGAAAGCCCAGAGGAAGCATTTGTCAATGAAGCTCTTCCTATCCATATGTTTTTCATATGTTTATGGCACTTCCATGTGTGCTGGACACCACGTGATGTCCATGTAGCATTTTCCCTCCTGATCTCTTTGTGATATTATTAATGACAAGAAGAACTGTGCTGTGTGCATCGTAACAGCTTTCCAAAGGCACATAATCCAGCTGGTGGGCCTGATTTCTGTTTCATAAAGGCCATCAGCTAGTGATTAATTATAAAATAAAAGTAATGAAGGACAGCCCAAGGTACCTGGCTTTGGAAAAGCTGTTATGACTCAGGCAAAATGTCCCTGTTGCCACGGTGAACCGTGTTAAGCAGACACAAAGCAGGACTACATCCTCAAAGGAACACGTGTTTAAGATCATGGCTGACTTCCCTGGCCCCCCAAATCCTCCCCATATTCTTCACTTGAAGCTCTGGAAGCTGCAGCTCTATAAACTCCCATAGTTTCCTAAAGCTGTAGCTCTTTTTTAATTAAAGACTTTTGGCACTATTACAAGCTTTAGGTGCACAAAACGAGTCTTCACAAATCTCAGGTTTCAGAACTGAGGTTTTTCAGCAATTAAACACCCACATACCTACAAACCACCTCTACACACCTGTCCTGCCCCTCTGCCCCCCTTGCCAGTCCCCAGAACACTGCCTTGAAGTGAGGATAGGACTTTTCACTGGTAAAATCACAAAAACCTGCACTGAGCTTTGACAGACTTTTTCCAATGGTTCCAGTCAATTCCCCTCTCCCCTTAGCTGGCTTCCCCACCTAAGAGCCTGGAATAAGGAGGCCTGGAGAGCCAGTATGAAAGCAGCCACAGCCAAAAGCATTTTGAAATCCTACAGCTGGAAATGGGATAAAAGAAGAAGACTTTATCTTAGCAAATCTCTTCTGATTTGTTCTTTTATGCTGACAGATTAATACATAAGAAGTGCCAGCCCTATTTTGACACAAGGTATTGTGCTATTGTACTATGCCTTAAGCTGCCATATAAAATAAGCTTAAAAGGTGATTCATGTATATTGTAAAAGCCATTTCTGATAAACCAGGTGTATCATATTAATTAATCCAGGGGAAAAAAAAGAAGAAAGAGAGAAGAAATAATATATTTAGCTCAGTGGTTAATGGCATAAGGAAGCAGTTGCATCTCAGAAGAGAATCTGATGGAAAGAAGATAAGCTCATGCCACACTTCAGATTGGAAGCAAAGCAGTGGTTCATGAAAATGACAGAAATGAAGCAATGCACTGAGATTTCCCTTGAGTAATGGGCATTAGCTATCATCACCAAATGGCTTCATGTAAACAGTCCAGTACAGAATCAACTTCCTGTATTTTGGTTTTTCATCTGACTGTGTAAATTAAAATAATCAAGTGCAGAAATTTCTGCAGAGTATTCATTCAATGTATGATTCCTGTGGGAGCCCCAGACACTTCCTGCAGTGAAAATGCTTCTTTAGTATCACCTAACACTGGCCATTAACCTGATATTTAGAGATGATCTGGGTTCATTCCTGGCTCCACCAGGGTCGGGAGCTGGCCACCATCTCTGTGTGGGCACAGCCCCTGAGGGTATCCATAGCCCATCATCTTCTGGCAGCAGCCACTGATGAACTGCAGAGCATCACCCCTGGTGCCTGGATTTGGGCACAATAATCCATTCTCCATCTTTTCCATACCACTACAGCTACTGTCTAGCTAGCACCTTTCTTATCATCTCATCAGTTATCTGGAAGCTATTTCAGCCAATATATATTTTTTAGACATCTAATTCTGTTGTTTCCTCTTTTAATTCCTGACCTAAAGTCCATAGAAATCACTGCAAGGGTGGTGAGCTTTTTTGGTGTGCTCAGGCCTAGTTATATTTCCTGTAATGAAATGCTATTTGCCGGTGCCATTGTGAGTTAAGCACGCACCAAAATCAATCCCAAGTTCTTTAACTGCCTAAAGCTTCTCCTTTTTGCTTCTATTCTTAAGGCAGTTTTCATCTAACTACTGCAGTGTATTACTGAAGCTAATGGTTTGGCAGGCTGCAAGGATGAATGGGCTCTATCCATAGATAATAAGAGCCTCCAGTGTTAACTCTTAACTATCATTAAACAGCTTGAGAAAGAATATAAAATCTCATACTACAGAACTGGGGTTTCTAGGTAACAAGGGTCTGAAAGAAATTCATCCTCCTCAAAGGTGAATCTGTAATTGCCTACTGCAGAATTTCTGCAGCTCTTCCCAAACAATCTAATTCTGGTCATCATCAGTGATCTTGTAGCCTGAAGCCTGCTCTCTCTTTTTAAATTTCTTTTTTTTTTTTTTTATGTTTTTTTTCCTCTGCTGATATAAATGTAAGATTTAGTCTGGAGCAATACAAGTTAAAGGAGTAATTTCCCTTGTAATTTATTACTGTCCTCCTCAAAGTAGGGCTTTAGTAATTAACTAATAGGTCAGAATATTTTGATAGAGGTAACATATTTTGAAGAGTTTGTCTTGCTGGTCTACTTCTGACTTCATTTTTTTTCCTTAATGCCAATTTTCAGGAGCTGTAAATATTTCTTAATTATGCTGGTGTTCCCTCCTCAGTTTCTGCTGTTCAGTTTGACTCACCAGTGACAATAGCACAGACTGAATGTGACTTAGCATTAAAAAAACCCAAAAACCAGAATCTGTAAACCCTGTGAGTTCTCCCCAAAGTTCAGTAAATTCCAGAAAAAACCTGATCAACATTTGAAATGGTCTCCAGAACAGAGCTGTGGTTCTTTTCAAGGTGCATTAATATCGGACAGACTTGCAAAAATGGTGAGTGATGCTTTTCTGTTTTATGAGCCTGTGATTTTACTGTGCAGCTTGAACAACAGAGCAGCAGCTCGCCCCTCCCTCTATCCCATCACACTGGAGTCAAAAGTGCTGGCTACAGGATGCCATCTCCTAGACAAAGAGAATGAAAGGTGGGATTTGTGGTGGCTCCACAGATCCCCGACAAAAGAGGAAACAGGAGGAAATGTGGGAGGAATGAGCAGAGTGGGATATCCACGTTCTGGCATGGCTAGGAAGGGGGAAAGGGCACGTCCACAGGGATCCCGGAGCTGAGCACAAATGAAAGCACAAACAGCTTTAAACATGGATGAGAGAAGACAACCTGAGAAGAGAAAAAACACCAGCTCAGCCACAGCCCCGAGCAGCCCTGGCTCCAGGAACACAAGGGTGTGCTCCTGGGGATCAGGAACACACAGCTGCCCTGTGCCATGGGCTCAGTGCCGCTGGGGCTGTGAGCACCACCAGGGCACCACACAAATGCCCCTCAGCAGAGCAGAGCTCTCTCACGGCAAACACGAACACTTTACCCACTCCCACCAGTTTGCCAAGTGTCTCACATCTTGTGCCACATCAGTGGGGTCCCATTTCTTAATTTAAAAAACAGAATAAAAATTATGGGTAGCCAACATGAGCCTTGGAGGTACTCCTGAGGTTTTCCTGCCATGCTGAACGCAGCTGCAATTGATATTCATTATTTCCTTATTAAACCTGAGAAATCATTAGCTATCACATGTCCTTCCATGGACACATCCAGAATGGAGTCATAACGTAGCCCATAAATAAAAACAGCAGTAGTTCACCAGCATGATAGTTTGGCACTCTAAAAACAAAGAAAAAAGGACAAACAACCTAAAAAGGTTGTTTGATTATTTTCAAACTATAATTAATTACATATGTAAATAGATTAGCAACAGCAACAGCTCTGGACAAGCAATTAAACAGCTAATTATAGGGAAAATACTGAAGGCTCCAACAGCTGACCACCCGTCTGCTCCCCACCCCAGGTGTTCAAGTGCTCTCAGTTTTGTCTGTTTAGCTTTATAAAAAACATCTGTTCATGTAACTCAGACGCAGCCACGGAATGCAATAGACAGAAGTAAAAGAGAAACTCAGCTCTCCCAGTCTCCTTTTCCTTTGTCCTGCCACTGATGACAGCCCAAGGAACAGTTCCTGTACCCACCAAAGCATAGAAACCCGCACATGAGCTCTGCTCCCTTTGTCCCATTATAAAACCACTTTGTGGCTGGGAAAAAAAATTGTATGATCATTTACATGGGAGCATGCCATTTTTTTCCTGGATTACTGCAGTTCTTTTAAGATCTGCTGGTTTTCCTCACTAAATACAATATTTGAGAAGGGATGTTTTTCAGTAATTTATTCCCTTGAGAGAAGTTTACAGCAACTAAACTAATTAGGCATGAGTCTAAGTAAACATGAAAATGCTGATAAGCTTCCAAGTGGCTGCACCCACTCAATTAGGTTTTGTTTTATATTTATCTCTCAGCCTGTACGGAAGTCTCCCATGTGACAGGAGCACTTCATTTCCTCAC
>JANRGV010162864.1:0-10394 GCA_024734035.1 Alethe castanea
GTGCTAATTTACACCAGATGGAGATTTGGCCCGATTATTTAAGGACCTGAGGTATTTGGCAAAGGCTCAATAGGCACAACTGAATTGTGAAGTTTCCTCCTAGGGCATTTCAGCAGTAAATTACATTTTATACAGAAACTTCAGCTATCTGGATGTAAAATCTTCCTGGAATAACTGCAGCAAATTAGTTGGTCTGTCAGATGAATGATATTTGCTACAGCACTTGCAGATGTTCAGTCCTGTGTGAGATTCCTTTGATGCAACTGCCTATAACAAAGATACATTTATCACACTTACTTGTCTAACCTTTAACTAACATTGTTCAGATGCAAGAAACTTCTCTACCAGAATTTAAAATTATGCTGTTATATTTTGTTAATTTTTGGGTATCACTAGCAACATTGGCAGCTTACAAGATGATTGTTCATAATGAACTCTTTGGTGTGTTGTTTAAACTGTAGCTTCAGGAGTTTTTAAAATATGTCAGAATTTATGGTTAAGCTTTTTAAGCATAAATGCCTATTTAGCATGCATCATAGAACAAAGAAATTTAGGAAATGTCCTAAATTAACAGTTAAAGTTAAAATCAATCATTTAAGGAACTCTGCCTAGATAATCTTGGAGCACCTTGAATATTGCTTGATTTGTGACTTTGGCAGCAGTACAGTAAGATGGAAGACACTTTTTTCACAAAACTGTAGTGGAAAGTATGAACTTTGTGCCAATAAACCATAGTGTAATTCAGTGAAATTTCAGAGTCAGTGGAGAAGTCATACATACACTGTCACAATTTAATGGATCTATACAGAGGATCATAAAATAAATGAAAGTTGAATGATTGAAGACCATGAAAGAGAAAAAGAACCTCTGAATTGTATTCTCAATACTGCCACAAACACCTTTATTCTCATTGTCTTTCATTTTCTCTGCCCAAAAATTAAGTAAAGGAATATTTTGCTATTCCTGTTAATTTGTTCCATTTTGGAAAACCCTCCAGAATGCAGTCAGCCATAACAGGTGTCACAATAACTGCAAGAGATTCTGCTCCATAACCTCAAAAAGAACTGTTTTTGGGAACATCTTTAGAATATAGTTATTGTGACACAAACCCCTCTTTACCTGTTGCTAGAGGAAATCCTATAGCCATGTGAGTTTGGCAGCAGACAGATTAAACTGTAGGAACACTTGATTAGATTTTTAATTGTTCCAAAAGGAAAAAAAACCAGTGTGATGTGGTGTGACAAACAGCCAGAAGTACCACCCTATATAGCTTATTCAATTTTTTCTGGTGTAATTCTAGCTTTCTGTAGCACTATGGCTCCATGTTATAAAGAGAGGTTCATTTTATTTGGTTTTATTCCACCTGCTGGAGAAGGATCTGATCCCTACCTGTGTTCTCTAAAAAGCAATTGAGGAGCTATTACTCCAGGAGGTATTATTTTCATCCCCTTTTCCCTCCTGAGCACATACAAACAGTTTAGATCTTGGCGTCCAAAGTACCCTTAGGTTAGGAGGAAGCTGACTTGGCAAGTTTTTCTGTCGCATCTTCTGTAGCAGATGGGCAACCACCAACCAACCAGCTTTCCAGCCATCTCCTGTTGATTATTCTGGTCCAACCAGACAAACTGCTGCAATGGTAGACGACTTCTTTAACCATATACACCACATTTTTCAATATTTATATGTGTTTATAGTAAGCCAAATGTCTCAAGAGATTCTGAAGAGTCCTTCGTCAAATGTTTCTGAAATTCTGCCTGTGAAATCATTTCTATCATGACTGATTAAATATCTTGACAAAAAATCCAGTCCTCATTTCCACCAGTGGAAAGTACCAAAGGTGAATTCTTTACTTGTATCCTCATTCCATTGTCCCTGTCCACAAAGCTGCATTATGGATGTTTTGTGGTGATCTTGGTGCTGTTACTTGCACAATTGCCTACCGATGTATTACAGTGCATGGGCTGTCATTACCCCCATTATTTCATGAAAATTAAATTTCAAGAACAGGTTGGTGATGAAAAGTTCTCTGTGAGACACCCACATGAGCTTGGAAGCAGGCTTATCCATTTAAAAATATCATCCATCTATTTTATGATCTTAAAAGATTAAATCACTTCATGGAATTTTCAACCAAAATAAGATGAACACTTAGAATTTGACATCAGATATTCATGTGATCAAGATTCAACCTCTCCAAAGTGAATTTGCATATCTCTTTTATCTATCTGTTTCTAAAAAATAACTATGGCTTGCAGTAGCCTCCCACTTGAGGAATAAACTCCTTTATTTCCTTCTGAATAAAACCATCAGAAGTTCCAATGGCTAAATTCCACATATGGGCAAGGGCTAACATGGAACTGGAGAGGAGTCTGGAGCTCAGGTACTATGAGGAGCTGCTGAAGAAGTTGGGGATGTTCAGCCTGGAGAAAAAGAAGCTTGGAAGCAACCTTGTCACTCTCTACAACCACCTGAGAGGAGGCTGTAGCCAGGTGGGAGTTGGTCTCTGCTCCCGGCTTGCACATGACAGGACAAGAAGAAACAATCTCAAGTTGACCCAGTGGAGATTTAGTTTGGATATTAGGAAAAAGTTCCTCACCAAAACAGTGGGCAAGTCCTGGCACAGGCTGCCCAGGGCAATGGTGGAGGCACCATCCCCAGAAAGTCTTCAGAACAATGTGTAGATGCAGTGCTCAAGGACACAGTTCAGTGGTGGGCTTGAAAGTGCTGGCTTAATGTTTGGGCTTGGTGATATTAGGGGTCTTTTCTAATCTAAATTATTCTATCATTCTATGACTTTGCTAAGGAGTTTGTCACAAACAGTTTTGTGGGTCCCACTGCACTGTAGACTGCTAACACTTCATTAGGAGCAGCTCTGCCCTCCTTGTAAAGCTGTTTAAACTCGTTGTGAAAAGGAGTTCCTGGCTCTGATCTCTTGTCCTGCTTCCCACTGAATTTGCTTTAAGCAAGCTGGTAATGACTATCACATAAAGTGTGTAGCAAGTACAAAGCAACATGTTTGAGATCACTTTGAGCTTTGGGATGGAGCTGGGTACCTTACAGCCTGTCCTCTGACATCTCTCAAAACTGCAGCCAAGTGTACTAGAGGGTTTAGCTGGAAAGGGAGAGCAGCTTCAGGACAGTAGTTGCAGACATGTCTTGGAGGGCCCTAAACTATTTGAAAAGTGAGAAACATTGAGAGCAAGGAATAAAAAATCTATTATGGGACCCTGTGGGCAGATAAAGGGTCTGTGAGGCCTCATGGAACTTCGACTAATTTAGAGAATCTCTTAAACTTATGGGTATTCACCTAAAACGTGCTTCTGCTAATATCACTGGAACCACTTTCTGTTGCCTTGTCTAGCTACAAAATGTCATGTTATTTTTGTTGACATAATTATCTAATTGTTATTTGAATCCTCCTAAAGCCTTTTGCTGTTCAGTTAGCAAGTTGCGAGTGAGGCTAATGACATCAAGAAAATTGCTCTTAAAAGAGTTGCCTGTACACTGTGGTATATCGTAAATATAGATGAATGCAAAGTAAGATGCTACACATAAAATACAAATGAGCAGGGAATGAGATTTAGTCATTCACCAGAGGTTCAGAGCTTGATGGAGAAACTTCTAAAGGGCTACCAAGCAAAACACAGGCTTATGTTCCAACTCTCCAGCTGCTGCTGAGTAGGGACTGCAACCTGTCACAGAGCACTAATTGAACAGGATGCTGCTGGAAGGAAATATGTGTCAGTGCCAGTCCTCCAGTGGAAAGCCATAAGGCAGATTCATGGAGCCACAAACAATTAACTACTTGGATCAAAAATGTAGCCTCAAATGCAAAAAAAAAAAACCAAGTCAGGAGAGTGGGCAGCAACAGGAGAGCTCTCCAGTGGCTAAGGATTGTAAAAGCTGCTTAAAATGCCCCAAAGATTAAAGTGGCTTCTGCAAGAGAAAAGTCAGAGAGACCACTGAAGGGAATAAACAGTTGTCATGGGAGGCAGTAACTCATTATAATACAGCTTGATTTCATTTTACATCTTTAATGCAAACCAACACCCACACCCCAAGACAGCCAATGTTAAGTGGAAAATTGCAGAAGATGGAGGGGAGCAGGCACTGCATTCCTGTCCTATCTACCTCCACAGCAAGCAGGAGTGCAGAAAGGACAGGAGCACAGGCACTTCAGACAACAGTTTTAGAATGTCCATGCACCCAAGGTACCTTAATGTTTTGTGGTATTTTAAATTATTGTCATTATCTAGTTTCTTCCAAACTAGAACCACTGCTTGAAGCACTGAGGTCTCCCAAACAACTGCCATGAAACACCTGAAAGGACTTTGAGTTCCAGAGACTTTTCTACTAGCCTAGAAAATTTTACATATATAGCTGACAAAGTAATCATAGCTGTTCTGAAATGACAGCAGTAATTTTCAGTGGTGAATCAATGGAATTTACAATCTTTAATCAGCTTGCTCTAAAAACACTATTCCACAGACAAAGACTGAAAACCATTTTCATAACTTCTCATCTCCATGTCTCTATTTGGGCATACAGGACAGTCAATTTTGTTCTAAACTGCAATGCAGGAGTACAAGACTATACAGAAGTTTTGAGGCAAGTACATTTCAACAACATCTCAAAAGTTGGTGTAGACAGTTTAGATATGGGTTTTCTGCTTCAGGACTGAAAAGGCTTTGACTGGCTTCCTAATTTTCTGCAACTATTAATATTTTCATTTCATATTTTTTGAATACATTATGAATTAGCTCCTAGGTCATCAGCACCTAGGACTGGGATCAAGAAGCCTGTCTAGATCACTGTTACACAAAAAGAAAACCTGTTTTGTTGCCATTTATTTGATGAGTTACTGCATGTGGTCAGATGAGTTGTTCAGACACATAAAATTTACAAGCTGAGGTTTTTTAGCATTAGCCTCCAATCTCTCTTTACTTGCAGAGAAGATGATATTCTTGTGCATTTTTTCTCAGTATCGTGGTGTCCACTGAGAGAGTTTGATGTTCCTTATACAGACCAGTTTTGTAATTCAGACAGTTTATTAATACTAAACATTCCTTCATTAATAAGCCTTCTCCCAGATAGATACTAGGAATCTGCAAATCACTAAGGAAATCACCTACTTTCACTAAGGAAAGAGATTTTGTATTTTGCATATTGTTTTGGTTCCCTAAAACTTCCAAAAGTTCCAAAATCAGGTAGGTTCCTGATACCACCTTTATTGCTAAGTATTAGGGAGGAGGCCAGGGAAATAATTTCTGTTCCAGTAATGTGAAAAAGTTATTTGCTGCTGAATTCCTTTTTTAAGAGGTAGCCCTGTTAGCAGCCCTATGTACATCTTACAGAAGAAAATCAACCACAAGCCTAGTTGAAAGGAGATGGACACAAAGGACAACTTCAAGGGGAAATACAGAAATCTATTTCTGAAAGTTGTTGCATTTTCTGAGCTAGCATCTATTTGAATATGGCTGTTGTGTGAGAATACACTGATGTGATTTAAAAATAAAAACACTAGCAAAATAACAGTGGTTTTCATTATTTCTCCTTTGGGAATTTCTGGTTTGTTAGTAGATTCTGGCTTTGTTGTTAGCAGAAAAATGTTGAATAATAAACAAAGCATTTCCTTCTAAATTAAATGAAGTTTTTGAACTATGCAGATATAATATTCATTCCTCTGCTGAGAACAAAGGGTTAAACAGCATGAAATATTACCTCTCTGTGAGAGAAGAAGGATTGAATTTCAGAAGGCAAGGTCTTACAGCAGATCCTGACTCAGACATGCTTTTACTGATTCAGCCATAGCATTCCCATGGAAAGCTTTACATCATGGCCTTGGCAGACTCCTAGGCTTTCTCAGTGCAAGCTGCTGTTTTTCCTTTAGCTTACCAAAAATAGCCATGATTTTGTGTACTTAGTCTGCTAGTGTTTACAGGCATGAGGGTGTTTTCAGGATTGCTCTGGGCAGTCAGAGACTGTTATAGGTTGGAGACAAATGGGGAAAATAGGAATTTCTTTTCAGGTAGAAACACCCACTCCAGAGTCTTGTACTTTGGAGACCTCTAAGCATCCACTGCACAGGCCCCATCATCCATATGTGTGTTCCCAGCTTAGACCCAGGCTTTCTGGATAGTTGTGGTCATTTCCAAGGAGCTAATTGCTCTCCTTCCTACAACTCTCATGATACACTGACCATCAGAGCAGACTTTCTTCAGAGTGAGAAGTCAAATTCTGGTTACAAAATGTTGAGCAAAAAAACCTCTCATAGGCTATGCGAAGGGATGAGCATCACAGTGACATATCCATATAAATCTGCTGACCTTTTTTCAGGCCCTTTTCCCACAGCCAGGAGGACAGAGCCTCAGCTGCTGTCACAGCTGTCATACATTATAGCTCCTGGGCAAATGGAGATGCCTTTTGCTTCATGCACTGTGATATGAAGTGACTGACACACCCCAGTGCAGAGGATCCTTGGGTATGTAGCACAGAAAATTTTGAAAGGAGAACCAGCAAGACGCCTAAACCACGATAATCTTAATACTCAGCTGCCAACACAGGCATCTCTGGCATGCTTCTTGTCTGGGGGGCACAGAAAACACCAGCATGAGCATCTCGACCACCACAGGACTTCCTGAAGCAAGATATCTAGAAGACAGTGCTCCTGCCAGCATCCAGGCTTGCAATTTTAGAAGTAACACACAGTTGTTCCATGACTGTAGAAGGCAGTTGGCAATAACAGTGAGCTCTCAACAAGGTTTTCCTGAGACAGCTTACCTAAAACAAATCACAGCAGGAGTTACAGCAAGAGGTTAGCACATATTTTTGCTTGAGCTCACTACCAGCCTTTGTTAACTTCCTAACATAACTGCATGCTCTGCCTTCAAGCCCAGGGTGGGTGCAGCAATCATATCTGATAAAACTACAGGACCTAACAGGACCTAACTACCAGACCTAACAATCTGGTAGCTTTTGCCTCAGTATTTTTTTTCAAGGAAATTATCTTGATATCATCTCAAGGTCCAGAAGACTGGTAAATGGAATAACTGCAAAATGTCACAAGATGTCACAGCTCTCTCTTCTGTGCTACTTATCTCATTGGTCTTAACCACCCAACCCCTACAACAAATACCTGGAGAGCAAGAAGGACCAAAGTACCACGGCCAAATGGTGTGTCAATATAATGTGCCTTCTGCTCACCCTTCTGCCCCCACCAGAGAAGAATAGTGACAAGCATTACCTAAAAGCTCAGCCTGAATCTCAGCTGGAGCATGAGTCCTGCTGTGCTGGCAGTAGGGAGAGTGTCTCAGTCAGACCTCACCTAAGGAGTGTGAAGATTGGTTGAGCAGATCTGTGCCTGGGAAATGGTTTACTTTTGGTTATAGGAAAGGAACTTGAGCATGCTGTCTAGCAGGAAAGTTGAGTGCCCTATTTGCTGACTGGAGTTTTCTTAAAATTCTGTTGTCTAGGAACAATTAGAAGAAAGCTCATGTTAAGCTCATTTCATCCCAGGTTATTTCCCTATTTTTTTATATTAATTTTTAGAAGACTCACAGAAGGTGTGGGGAGGTTTAAGCTGGACATTAGGAAGAAATTCTTCACAGAAAGGGTGATTAGATATTGGAATGGACTACTCAGGGAAGCAGAGGAGTCACCATCAATGGAAGTGTTTAAGAAAAGATGGGCATGGCACTCAGGTCTGTGGTCTGGTTAATACTGTGGTGATTGGTCATAGGTTGGACTTGATCACAGAGTTCTTTTCCAACCTAATTGTTTCTGTGATTCACTTTCCAGGTGGAACAAAACACATATATCCTCCTGTAATACCATTTATTCCCATGCCCCTCCTGTTGCACACTCTTCTCCTAACAGCATGGTCTCTTAATTAATCATCTAATACCTTCCTTTGCTATTTTCCTTTCTTTTTACACATGCTGTTTCTGAGACCTGGAAAGGAGAGGACATCTGTGAAACCTGGGAAAAGGCAGGTTTTTTTTACTTAATTCAATGCACAGGATGGAAGGTTCTGTATATGCATTTATCTGTACCTAAACACAGGCACATATGGATCTGCGTGTGTGTACTTTCTTTCCAGAATATTTTTTAAATGTACCTCTAAACGTTGACAGTGCAAAACCAGCAGCCCTATCCAACTCTGGTAAGTCAGAAAGTGTAGGCTGGGCAGCCAGCACCAACCTTAATAACCAAAAATAACTGCCTGGGTCTGAACCAAGTATTTTCTCATCAGTATGCAGCACCAGGGTGTGGGACGAGGAAAATGAGGAGTGGGAGGATATAAAACAAACAGTAACATGGAAAAATGTCCGCTGTGCTCTGGCCTCCCCTTCTGCTTCTCACAGCCCACTCCAAGGGATGCAGTTGGGATAGCAACAGGCTGTGCACGGAGCACGGGCAGCACACACACAGCTGAGCACATCTGGTTAGCAGTTGCCTGGTTTTGTGCTGTGAGTCAGCCAACACCATCCACATGTCTCAGCCAGCCCTCTGCCATTGTTACAGAGTGGTTTATTACTTCACTTTTCCTTCGTAAAACCTTCATTACTCTTCCCAACAGCACTGCTGTCACCCTTTCATCTTTGCCTCCCTGTTAAGCACAGCCTTCATCCACACGTGCATACACAGAGTCAGACTCTGTGATTGAGAGGGAATCTTTTGCATAGGAGAATTTGATGCAAGTACCTGGTCTGAAATGTTACACACCTTCCCCTCTTCAGGTTGCTCCTGACAAAGCGAACCATATTTATTTAGGTGTGTAATGGTGGTTTACAGGCCTGGGTTTGGTATCAAAAGAAGAAAACTGTGACTTCAGTACTTCCAAGTACAAGATAAGATGGATGTTGATGCTATTTTTCTTTGCTAAAGATGTGGTTACATAAGGAAGTGCAGAAAAGTGGATGAACTCCCTTTGTTAGATTAGCCTCACTCAGGCAGGAGCAGTCTATTCATCCTCTCCATATTCTCTATCATCCATGCCATCAAGAAAGTGGCTAGGGACAGTGTCCTGATCTTTGTTTAGTTATTTAATATAAATGAGATGGTGGTGAGGAAAAGTGTCATCCCAACAGTCATCACCTGTTGCTGTTTTTAATTTAATTATCTCTACTTTCCCTTCCAGCTAAGAAACTGAGGCTTCAATGTGTCTGGAAGTCACTGGTTATAGCACAAGGAAGTTCAGATAAAGAGAAGAAAATAGCCAAATGGGCAGACAGCTAAGGTGGTCCATGCAGAGCACAGGAAGAAAGATTGGAGAAGAAACTCTTTCTGGGCTCTGAGGGTTACACTAGACAAAGAACAGGGACACAGCCATGGAAATACAGCTGTGCACATGGAAGATGTGATAGACTGGCAATTTTGCTTCAGAAGCAAAATTAACTGTGATTACTTGATGCAACACATCACTCAAACCAATCAAATTGTTATTTTGGGAAATCATAAATTTGTATCCAGAGTCAGTTTTTCACTCATTAAAAACTTATAAGAATGATTAGGAAATGAACTTAATAAGTAAATCTTATCCTCCTTTTTATTTAATAGCTTAAAATATAAGATGATCTCATCTGGCTCCTACATGACCCCTGACCATATCACAGGTAATTAATTTTATTCTCATCCTTACTGCTAGCACTGGGCCTAGTCTAATTATTTCTGATGCAAACATAGCTGAAGTCTCCCTGCCACCTATCTGGATGAGGAGTAGTGTATGTATGCCAAAGTGGAACCTCTGTATCTCATTCTTTGCCTGCTTCCCATGGCACAGTAATGCCATGGTGATCACAACGTACAGGAAGAGAAAGAAGAATGAGGAATCCTTATATAATCCTTGTGAAACCATAAAAGAGGTGTAATACAGAGCAAATGTGATTTTTCCATATTACAGGGTGAATTATTTTCGTGGCTAGACGTAATAGATGTAAAATTGTTACGCAGACCGCTTTCATCAGGCTTTCTCACACTTACTTGAAAAGTTGATCCTGCTGAAAAATTCCCTGCTGGAGGGACTTCAGAGGTCAGTTTGGTGGATTTTATTGTGTACTGCATATCTGTAGACTCAGCCTTGGAATCAAATTTTAAGGCATTAGCAGGAAAGACAGCATTATTAAGCTGTGCAGAAGTAGTCCTGGTCATCACTAAAATATCACTTAAAAGACATTTTGAATGGTGTCCTTAGGTCCATATAATTTCTTTTGACCACACAAGGACATATTTTTCCCACAAGCATATGTCTTTTTTTCTGAGTGAAATATTCCTCTCTTTCTAAGAATTACCTCTGTAAAGATGGAATAGGTCTTTATCTACTGACTGAGAAAAGGAGGGTATTGTCTCTCATCAACAGAGGACTGTTTGCCAGCCCTTTGACTCGACAGGACAAT
>JANRGV010163361.1:0-10370 GCA_024734035.1 Alethe castanea
AGATAAACCACATAAGCTCAGGAAGGCATCTTGAAGAGCACAGGAGGTAGCAGTGTGAAAGACAGGAACACGTGCACCTATGCCCAGTAGGGAGAAATCAGCTTACTTCTACCTAAAAGTGCCTTTTCCTTTCCTGTCTTTTCCTTTCTTGTAAAAGAACAGGTGTTCTTTTTCGTTAATTGATATATGAACATCTTTGCCAGTTTCTTAGGGCATCGTTTCCTAAGTGCAAATAGGTCTGTGTTTGACTCCTTCTCTGAAGGGAGTAACAGAATGTAACCATAACATATTCTCCAATCCCATGCTAAAAGCTGTAATGCTTTGTGTAACTGTTTCATCAGCTATTGGTGTCAGGGAGGTAATGAACCACAGGAGAACTTCGTCTGTGTTCTTTAAGCTGCTTGCTTCAAAGTTTGATTTTAATGTCTGTCATAAACCCGGGGAAGTTCTTTGCTTTCTCCACATGATCATCAAGCAGCTTCTGTCTTGAAAATAATGAAGAGGCCCTCAGCAAGAAACTTGTGTTTCAGATGTCTTTTGTACCAATGCTGGATACCTGTTCAGCAAATGATTCGCATTTCTTTATCCTTTCTAGTACATTCATTCAGACCACTGCTGCTGATCCTTCTTAGCAGATTATATATTAGCATTTTCAGGTTGGTAGCTGGAAGAGGATGCATCTGTTTTGACAAATTCATTACCAATGACTGGTGATGCAAATGCCATTTTTTCTGACAGTCATGAATACTGACTCCCAGTTTGACTTTTGGTGTTGAACCTTGCACTTTGAGAAGTGAGGGGATCCCATTCTGCAGTAACATTGCGAGTTGAATCTTGGTCAAGTCTAGCTAATCATCAGCTGTTAACATCATCTCCCTCTCCGATGGTGGGGCTGTAGTGCAAAAAGGGAGCTTGTGACAGGAAAATCAAGGGTAGAAGGACCATGAGGAAGATGTTAGAAGAAAGCTCCCCAAGAGTTGTGGAGACAGTAGTTCATAGGTGTGGCGTGGACTTCCCCTTCAAATATGCTGTGGATCTCACAGATTCCCCAGTGCTTGGCTTAGGCTCCAAAGGCTAAAGGGAGGGAATGGTGAGAAGAGAGTTGCAACAGAGTGAAGTCTCAAAGACATTGCTGGGAGAGCGTTCTGGGGCTCTTCGTAGCAAAAGGTGTCTGACTTGCACTGCTGCTGAATTGTAGTTTTTAGTACAGTTAAGGCAGAGGTTCTGTCCTGCGCGTTAGTTAAAAACAGGCAATCAAATCACAGCAAGTAAATAAGCACGGTGGCTTAATACACAGGTATAGACGAAATTGCTTGTGTTGCTAAGTGAATTAGAGAGTGGGATTTGTAATGCTAGTTCTAGAGTAAGCACTGCAGTGTGAATTTAATGTGTCGATGTCTGCTCAGTAATTCTGGCCGTGTAAAACTGCGGGAGCTCAGCTCATGGAAACCACGCTGCTTCAGTGAAATTCACTGAGTGATTTAGAAAATGGATCATTACACTGTAATATTGTTTAAGTTGCCATTCTGTGCCTGTACCAGAATGTTACATAACAGGCGCCGCTTCTAGATAGGGCATTTTCTTGTGTTTTCATTATTTTTAATGCATTTTTTGTAATAGCCTAGGGGTTTTTTGTGAGACCAAGAAAACTGTGTCCGTGCTGCTCTTTCACTCCCGGAGGTTTGGCTCGCTTCTTTGCTGAATTTCCTGTTGGATCAGTGAGTCAGTCTCCTTTTTAGATGTTGTATTTCCATGTTGAAGATAAATGTGTTATGGTATAAAGGTAAATCACCTTATTAGCATTATGTTTCAGCTCATAACTTTGCCCAATTAACCGTCAGTTAAAGTAGGATATTAGGAGGCAGGAGATCCGGACCCTCAGTCCTTCCTTGTTCCAGTACATTTCTCTTTCTCACACCTTTTCTTCTTAAATAATATTTTAACTTGTTAGTGTTCCTGGCTATGGCTTTGGCTGGAATCATTTGACATGCATCTTTCAGGGAGATGCTGGAAACTTGCAATGGTTTCATTCTTAATGATAATTCTCCCCTAACTACTGGGAGCTCTTTTTATCCTAGCCTGCCTCCCAACATGCCTGGTGTTGAAAATGATATAGACAGGTTTATCATGATTGGACATCAGCTGGAATGTTATTTAATGAAACTTGGTAACACTGCGATGCTCTGGTAGGGCTGTGCAGAACTCTGATTCATCCCCCTTCCAGGCACTGAAATCCTTATTTGAAGTTATCGTATTAAGTGGCTGTTGTTACCTGTAACCATGAAATTAGCTGGAAATCTTCAGGCAGAAGGTGTTCGGCTAAGGATTTGTTGAAGAAAGTGCCAAATCCAATATGGTTGGTAGTCACATCAGCCTGACATTCTTGCCTGTGGCCATATGAAATGCCAAGGTCAGTGCCAGGTGGGTTTTGCCTTTGTATTTTGTGGCAAGTGTGGCCAGTGCAAGAGGTACTTGAAGGGAATATCTTCGTTTCATTCTTGTATTTTGATTATTTGACATAGAATTATTTGTCTGTTCCCTTAAGAACAAAAATTGCTCCTGTGTATGTCTCCATTTGAATTTGTGTTGAGATGAACCCATAAAAAAACCACACTCCTCTGGATAATTTGAAATTCATGCAGTGCTGGCAAATGTAAACCATGGGGACATTTGATCTTGAGAAAGTGAACTAAGTTCAGTGCACGATCTGATAACCAGAAGAATCCCTCTAAAAACCTTGGCAAGGAATATTGGCAATATGAATCACTGTATTAAACAAATGATACAGAGAGATAAGAAGATTTTTGGTTCTCCTTTCTATCCTTAAAATCTTTTAAAAGTGTGACTTATTCTTGCAGATGTGACCTTTGAGAAATACAGTGTCTGAAGTACATTTTTGGTTTTCTGCCTTTTACAGAAATATGACTGCTATATTTTAAAACTAATAGTTTGTTTCTTAGAGCTCTACTTATACCTTCAGTCTGTGCACCTGACTGAGTCTGGAAATGTCTGTATACTTTAGGAATCCTGGTGTTAGTGTGTTGACCTGTCAGAGCATTTCAAGTTGGCTTTGCTTCAGTGGCTTATGAGCAAAACCTATCCCTTGCTGTTCCATCTTGGTTTTCAAAGTGCTAAAGTCATGTGAAGAAGTAATGAATGGAACATTTATCTGGAAATGGTGGTTAATTGCCTGTCTGAAGATCAGATTCTTTGAGGTACGCTTCTTCAGATGTACGTTTTGGAGCAAACCCTTCTTTTGTCCAAACAGATTTTGTTTACAGTAGTCCTAAAGGAGAGGCAAAAGCAAAACCCTGTAAACAGACTTCATGTAAGTATTAGGGAAGCACCATGAGGCAGGATGGTTTTGTTTGATTTTGTTTCTTTTCCCCACTTGAGATTCGCTGTGAAGTTTCTAGATGCAGTATTAGCTTTCCAGTCACAGCATTATTCGCTTTATATTAGTTCACAGCTTTTGGAGCCCACAGAAAATTCAGGCTACAAGTCTGGAAAAGAAAACTAAAAAGACTTCATCTCTATTGGTTTAAAAATAAAGTTGGGTGTCATGATTTTGTTTGAAGCCAAATGGCATTCTTCACCGATTGAAGCTGAATTCACTGTTGTTCAGGTAATATTAACTGCTGCTCCTCATCTGAGGTTGCCTGTGGGACTAGATGTCTGGAAACAGTGCGGTTTCCACTTCAGTATTAGAACACTGCTGACCATTCAGCTGATTCCTGTGCTTTGCTTAGGAACAGACTTCTGTTTTGTGAAAATAGATGTTTTGGCATGGAAGAAAATGTTGGAAGAATAAGGCTAGTGATTGCCGTCCTTTCATGAGAGGAGCAAAAATCAACTGAAGGAGAGCCTGTGAATAAGGGTAGCATGTTTTGCTTAAGTTGTGTCCAGGGGAATAGGAATTTGTAACTTGTGCTTGAAGATCAAACAAATCCTTATGCCTGAAGCAGGGAATCAGACTCTACAACTCAAGGAGAGTTACAAAGCAGGTAGAATACCTGTAGAAATGAAGCTCTGGATAGCTCAACTGACAAAGTGAGACCATTTTACGAGAATCGGTTGGACTGTCCCCTCTCCGCCCCTGGTTTCAGGTTTGGTTTTTGCTAAAAACCCAAACCAACCCCCACCAAACAAAGCAAAAACCCCACAATTCCTTCACCAAAAGCCCTTTGTGATTTTTTAGCATTTCCCTCCCCCCTCCCAGGAAACCACTCTTCTGTTAAATGCCATTTTCCTGTGAGGAAAGGATCATTCCACTGTCACTGTCACGATTATTCTATAACTAAAGTGAAGCATGGAATCAGACTCTACAACTGAAGGAGAGTTATAAAGCAGGTCTGTTTATTACGGCGCCGGGTGCAAGGGGGATCATTCCTCCTAACTTGCACGCAGAGGGGTTAAGCAAGCAGATTATTTATTACACACAAGCATGCATATCCATTAGGGTCGTGAGAGAGCGGGCGGGGATATTACAATTAGTTTAGGTACTCATTATCAGAAGTCTCCTCCCTTTGGCACTTGTGCACTGCCCTCTGATGGTCATGGGCAGGGGTCTTCAAGGTGAAGTAAATAGTCTTCCTCATGTGGGCAGGGGTCTTCAAGATGAAGTAAGCAGTCTTCCTGAGGGTGCACTTTTCACCTTTGGCACAGCTGGGTGCCCCAGGGATCACAAATTAGCTGAAACCAGCCGTATCTGCAAGTTGCTGATAGCTGGTAAAGATTTAGAACAGTGTGACCTTCATGCAAAATTTATTGCAAGCAGAACAGGATGGGCAGACAAGGAGTATCCCAAGCTAGCAGATGGAGGCACTGTCTCCAAACTAACTGATAGGATGGTAAGAAGCAGTTCACTCGTTAGAAGGATAAAAAGAAGTAATTCACTCTTGTTAGTAAGCCTGCTAAATTCTGTTATCGCACACCAGACTTACAACACAAACATTGTTCTCTGTCTTAGACCTAAGTTAAGTTAAAAGTATTTTAACCCTGTGTTTTCCAGGCACTTGCCTTCCTTATATCCAGAGGTTGCAAGGGCTTGAAAAATGTCTCCTTTTCCCTGCCATGCTTTAGCGATCGTTCAGATCCCCCCTCACAGAGTTGGAGGTCGTAGGATTGTGTGGGCTTTCCTTCAGTGGTTTGGCAAGCTCATTTCCCAAGAACAGTCACAAAAAGTGTTTTGATGGTTGGTGTTCACTGTGTCTTTGGTGCTGCTGTGAACCCGCTTTTCTCGGGATACCCCTTTCTAGGCTGTAGGAGAAGAGGCGATGACCTTGACTTGCTGTTGCCTGGCTTTCCCTAGCAGAGAATTTAGCTTCTGGTTGCACCTTTTCTCCTTACATATTTCCATGGGACAATTCTACACTGCGACCGGTTACCACGGCAGCACCCCTGGTGGGCCCTGGCTTGTTCTAATCTTCTCTCTTGAGGCTTTTCACTATTTCTGCCATAAAAGAATTTGTTAAATCTTGTATTTCACTGTAAGAAAGTGAGGCCATAGGAGTGCGTTTGTGTGTCTGAAAACCCTTTTTTTAAAAAAAACAAGAACATAATCGCATCACAAAGCAGGAAAGTGAAATGAAAACATGAGGAAGAAAACACAAAATTATTTGGTACTTCCACAATTTGTATATGCTTTACGGAGTAACTCTTCTATTTAAGAAAACAAACATTTGAATTAAAAAATATGAGTGTTATATGTAGGAAATGATGTAGAGGAGCTTTGCAGGGGTCTAAAACTAATGACTGAGTGTACCCAGTAGTAGAAGAGGTCCTAAAAAGCATTAAACTATCTACAAGAAACACATGAAGACAACAACAAAGCTCTCGAGCTCTCCTGATTAAGAGTTCAGAAATCTGTTCCATGTTTTCTGATTAAAAATTGCATCCCAGCATTGACGCCCGTGAGAGCAACAAAGTCCATCTGTAGGTGGATTTCTCTTGAGGATGGGGAGAGGAAAACTGGAAGAACTTCCGTAAGAATTGTTGAGGACTGTCCATCTCATGTGCAATAAACTGATCTAGTTTTTGCACAGCAGTAGTTTCATATTGTATTTGAATCAGCCATATATGGGTATAACATCCAGCCGTGAGGAACCAGGAATTCTCATCACGTAGAGGATGTTACCGAACCGGTGAGAACGTCATGTGGAGCAACCTCTGCATTGAGGAGATGGGTCTAAAAGAGAAACAAAATGTGAAAATAGGCTGAGGAGATTGACTCTCACAGGAACAAATTGTGACACGATGCATTTAGTCAGTACAAGTAGAAAGCTCAGTGACCTATTGCTTTGATTCCTTTTTTACCTAAAAGCAAGGATGCGGCTGCTGTTTGATAGAGAGCCTGAAGCAGAAAAAAGTTTCCTTTCCGTCATGGCTTTTGCCAGCTTGGCTGACCTGTAAAAGATGAAGTCATGCATTCTTGAGAATGGAAGCTGGCTGTTTCAGGCCTGGAGTCACAAAGGTGGCAGACGGGAGGCTGAAAAAGACCCTGTGAAGGAAGTTCTATTCCAGGAGAGCAGTCGCCACAAATTAGCTTTTTAATAGTAACGTGTCCTGGCATTTTCTTAAAACGGTGGTATGCAGGTGTTTTCAAGCCCGCAGTGGCCCTTAGTTAAAACTTGAGGGAGGACCAATTGTAAGGCAAAACTCGAAGCTAATTTTCCCCATCAGTTTCTTCTTTAAAAAAGTAAAATATTTTTTTAAAAAGGAAGAAAATCCTTTTTTGGGCGGGAAGAAGAGGAGGCTTGAAGCATTTGGCTTTTCCAGATTGGTGAAAAACATGAATAGAGTGCACAGACGTCTTAGCTATGTGCTAATGTTCCTGCAGGATGAGGGCTTCTGCAGTGCTTTCTGGCACTGTGCAGTTTCATTGCAGTCAGCAACCCCAGACGAAAAACCATGGGGAAGAAAGCTTTTGGGAAAAATCCTAACCTGTCTTGAATAGTGAGCAGTAATTTAGCCATAATTGGAGGGGGTTCAGTATTGTCTTGTCAGAACCGCACGTAGGTAATGTAGCCTGTGCTGGAGGTCCTGCTGCTCTTCTGTGGTCTTGCTAGTTCTGAGTTAGCTGATGGATGTTCACACAGGCTGCCCGTGCCCTCAAGACTGTAATCTGAGATAAGATGGAAGAGACAGCTGCATCACCTTGATTATTGCCATTCAGATGAAACTGATGGGGACTTGATGAAAGCCGAACAAACTGTTTTGTTCTGCAGTTGAAATACCAGCTGGTTGCGTGACTTCCCATTACCTTCTGACATTGCATTAGAAAAGCTTTCTGCAGTGAAAAAGTGGTATAATGTGTCAGCAGGGGGAGCTCGTGGCCTTCAGCATTTTTGTTTTACTTGCCTGTAAATTCCAATTTTTAAACTTTTCAGAAATGAAATACAGAATAGGACAGTGACTGCAGATAAACCTTTCAACTCTTCAAATAAACAGCTTGTTCTGTGAATTACAGCACAAGTAGTAGGAGCCTTCTCTACTCTCCAGCATCAGCAGCCATAGAGTGATTAATAATGTATTTGCAAATTATGACAGATTTATAATAAAGGAGCTGGTCATTGAAATGAGGCTTTGCTAGAGCATCAGCTATCCAAAGCACTGCTGGTTCAAAAGGGCATCCTCTTGTTCTAAGACCACAGCCTGATATTTTAGCAGCCTGCCTGGGGGAAGCCAATGACTGCTTTCCTGTCCCAGAATGGTTGTTAGCATGTGAAGTACAAATACAGTCCATTTTTGTCCCACAGTATTTGAAAAATTTTCCTATTAGAGGCTCTAGTCCTTTTCTTGCTTCCAGTTTTAGAGGATATTGTTTCTGTCTTAGGGGTGTGATGTTTGGTTTCAGATGAATAGCTGCCAGTTTTAGAGGATACTCTTTCTGTCTTAGGGGCGTGATGTTTGGTTTGAGATGAGTAGCTTCCAGTTTTAGAGGATACTCTTTCTGTCTTAGGGGTGTGATATTTGGTTTCAGATGAATAGCTTCCAGTTTTAGAGGATATTCTTTCTGTCTTAGTGGTGTGATGTTTGGTTTCAGATGAATAGTTACTGCTTCTGCATTTCGTGATCGTCCCAGCGCTCCGGCAGCCCATACTCGCAAATATACCCACTTCGTCTGGGGTATCCGGCTCAGTGGCTGGTTTCTGTAACACAAAAACTCGGGCACACAAAAGTTAGTAGCATTTGTTTCTTCAATGCAGCTATCAGTTGTTACATTCTCACGCACGGTTCTTATATAGAAGCACATCCTTTTCCAATATAATGCACTCGGGATCTTGCATGAGTGACAGGGGTCATTTAGAAAATGCAAGTACTATCCTCAGTATCGAGACAAAGATCTTTGTTTTCAGTTATAGGATTTTCTCAGATAAACCCTAACTGTTCTTTTGGGGTACATGCCTCTGTATTTCTGGTTTGTCAGATTTGGGTCCTGGCATTAAATCTTGCCCATCCATTGTGGCCCATCATCCCGGTGTATCGTCCCTAGAGACAATACAGGAAATATGTCTAATATTTTGGCATGCTCAATTGTCAATACAAAAGCAGTAATTTCTCTTTGAAATGGGTTATACATGAAATTTTCTAGTTTCCACCATGCTTGATACGTTTTCTTGAACTTTGTGGTAGCATGATTTCTAGCAATAATCCCTCGTACCTCTTGTGGCAAAAGTCCTGTTTCTCCTTCCCTAATAATAGCCGCTGCAACAGACGGTAACCAGAGTTGTGAGTGAATACGGCTTAAGGCTAGGAACACTTTTCCTCGCAAATTCCCCAGGAAGTTAGTAATGTGCTATAGGTCCTGGGAGGTGTGTTCTGCTAGCACTGCTGTAAGACCACTTACCGACTGCTGTGTTTCAGCAATGGTAAGGAGAGACATTCTGAGCAGAATTTCTAGATTTCCTAACTCTGAGGTGACCGTACTTAATTTATTTCCTAAGACTTCTTCATCAGTGGAGTTTAAGACGGCCATTCCAGACCCGAACCATCTCGTCAAATCCCTTCTAAGTCTAGTCCGGGGTGTTCTAGACTGAATTCAGGTTCCCCATCCTATAAGGCTTTGGTCAATAAAAGATTTACATTCTGACTTTAGGGTTGAGATATCAGCTTGTAGCTTTACCACCCCTTTCTTTAGAGTATTTGGGGTCTAGCATGAATTTTTGTTCCTTTGATTGCATCAAGTCCTGCAAATGAGTGGTTGTGATATTTGACTGCGCATTCTAAAGGGGAGAAGTTTAACCCTTATTTGCAACAAGGCTGGAGGTAATGCTTGACTCCAGTTTAAATTAGTTTCTTGACAAATCTTTGCTAATTGTTGTTTAATCAGATGATTCATTTTCTCTGTGTGTCCACTAGCCTGTGGTCTTTCAGGGGTATGTAATTGCCAATCAGTTTGTAATATCTGACTGATCGGCTGTACAATTTGTGCACAAAAATGAGTACCTCTATCTGTGGATATGGCTGCTGGCACTCCAAATCTGGGGATTATTTCATTAAGGAGCACCTTGGTTCCTTGTCGAGCCTTGTTGCTCCAGGTTGGAAAAGCTTCTGGCCAGCCAGAGAAGGTATCTGTTAGTACTAAAAGGTATGTGTACCCCTCTTTTCTGGGTCATTCAGAGAAGTCAATTTGCCAGTGTTGTCCAGGGGCATTGCCCTTCCCAATTGCCCCTCAGCTGGGTTTACTAGTAGTCTGGGGGTTATTAGGGAGACAGAGTTTGTGTTGTTTTGTTGTTTGTGTCACTGTGATGTACAGGTTACGTCCCACTATTTGTCTCTTTAAACTATTACATGGGGCGTCTGCTTCCCAGTGTTCTTGTGTTCTTCTTGAACTATTTTCCATAATATTTGCTCTGGCACTACTGTTTGTCCTTCAGAAAGAGCATACATTTTATCTTGAAGTCGTGCCTTTAAATCCTGGGCCAGTTTCAAATCTTTCTTTGAATAAGAAATTTCAGAGTTAATACTTCCTATCTTTCCGTCTGCTCTTACGGCCAATAGGTTTACCTCCCCTTCTGCCGCTCTTGTTGCCTCTGAATCTGCCAGTCGGTTCCCTTTCTCCTGATCCGTGTCACCCCTTTGGTGTCCTCTGCAGCGCATCACTGCCACTCGATTTGGCAATCTCATAGCTTCAAGAAGCCTCAGTATGTCTGCAGAGTGCTTGATTTGTTTTCCGTGGGACGTCAAAAGCCCACGCTCTTTCCACACAGCCCCATGGTAGTGAACTACTCCGAACCGAAGATCATAAATATTTGAAGCCAAAATCCAACAGTAAATTATTTGGGGGCTGAAAGCCTTGCTTTATTTGTTCTTGTGTTGCTGGCATTGTGTCATTGGCTTAGTATTAGGAGCAATAATTCAGCTGTGTT
>JANRGV010163701.1:0-10346 GCA_024734035.1 Alethe castanea
GGGATGGCCCTGCTGGAGCAGGGAGGTGGCACCAGTGACCCTCTGTGGTCCCTTCCAGCCTGACCCATCCTGGGATTTGGACTGTGACTCTTTCATTTCTTCCACTTTCCCATCTATTTTCAAGGGTTCAGGTAGCAGGAAGATGCCCACTGCCTCAATTCCTGGATTCAGCTTACAGCTTTTGATGTATGATTCCTTGGCTACACTTTTTATTGTGGTTTTAATTACACTTGAGTGCTCTATAATTATATATCAATTATAATCATTGATAATTACCACTGACATGTACCAGTGAAGGAATACATTTTAGAGCTGCCTATTAGTGCCTTAAAGCTGTGGTACTTAAAATTCTACAACATTAACAAAATTGGTTTTACATTCTAATTGCATTTGCATCTTTTTATAAAATAATGGAAGGGAGAATTTCTAGGAGCACAGTACATGACTACAGAATTGCTATACTGATATCAGGAGGGTTACCAATCACTATATTGTAAAACCACACCTACTTTTAAATACTAAAATGAGCTGTCTTTAATATCATCATCTAGCAGATTGCCTGATACATGGGGTTTGTCCTTCCAGAGAGTCTGAGCATTATGAAGATATGGAAATTACCAACAATTTGCAGCTGCATCTTGGTAAAAGCATTCTTTGTGCTGACTTTTCTGTGAAGAGACTTGCCAGTTGGTGGCCAGATGTGACAAAACATCCCTAAACCAACAAATACTTTCCAGGAGAGTCACTTGTGAACTGTGGCTCACAGGTGAAAAACAGCCCAGGGTCCCTTGTGGTGCAAGCCGTGTTTTAGGTCGTCACTGTGGTGCTCTCAGGTGCCTCCTGCAACACAACAGCTGAAAAGTAAAGCAAGGGCTTTAATGAGCAAACTTTGGCACTTCACTGAAGCTGAACTTGGCCAGCTTTGGGTGAGCAGTTTCTTAAGGACAGTTTTGAAAACAGGAGAGAATATGGGAGGAAGGAAATTTTGCACAGAAGTTGTTGAGAGAGAAGCAGCTGGGAAGTATGAAATCCGCATGTCCAGCTGTTCCAGCTGTGGATTTTATCAATGGAAAGGATCCCAGTTCATGGAATATTCTAAGTTGGAAGGGACCCACAGGGGTCATCAAGATATCTTGGGTGTTGTGACTTAACACAGGCCTGTGAGTGATGGCAGCTGACGGGCAGCAGGGAAGGGTGAAGGACTGACTTCACACTGACATAGGAAAGATACAGTGACACTGAGGAATGGCAGGATTTCCAAGATTTTAAACATGAATAGTCTTAAACATGACATGAAGTCTTAAACATGAATAGGGGACTTTTCAAGAAAAAAACTAATTTCTCCTTACTGATCAGAACAGCATGCAGGATATGGAGAAAGAGCATCATGGGCAGAAATGGAGCACCCTGTGGTGGCCAGGCAAGCAAACTCTGCAGGAGACTGGTGTGAAGGGACAGAGAGACATTTGCAGAGGCCAGAGGCAGGTGAGCAGGTCGAGCACTGGTGAGGTGAAGCAGGTACCACTCATTGACCTGTGAAAGCTGAGCAGTGCCAGTGCAGGCAGAGAGTAAACATTATCCAGTGAACTCACAGGGACCTGTGACAAGCAGGGAGGCTTGCCAGGGCTATGGGGCACCACAGTGGGTTGACTGCACTGCAAAAGCCTGAAAGAACCCCTAATTTAACAAAAGAAAACATAGTATGAAATTTCCTAGGTCCCACTAACCAGAGTGTGCACATTGAAAGGGTGGAAGAGCTTTCCAGTGACCTTCCTTAGGGACACAATCCTTGGGACATTACTTTTGTCTTGGTGACCTAACAAGGCTCAGTGGCAGCTGAACATTTGCACATCTTCAGAGGCAAGCAAAGAATGATCAGTCAAAGCCTGCAAAATGAAGTATGGAATATAAGAGTTGGAAAAAGAGCAACACCAGAGGTTTCCAAGATAGGCAAACTTACAAATGAATGAGGATAATGGGAATGAGGCAAGCAATGGATAGAAACAATGACACTTAAATCCAGAAAAACTAAAACTTGAAAACCCTGTGACTTACAGGACATGCATGGAGTTGAAACTTTCAAAGCATTAGGAAACTCAAGTCATCCTTCACACTCTGTAACCAGTTTCAATAGGAGCAGACTTAGGAGTTTGAGTGACTTGAGGAGAAGTCCTAAGTGTAGGATGGGCAGCAATATCCTTCCCTGTTTTGAAGTGATTAAGGACAAATTACAGTAGTTTGAACTAACAATTTGGAGGTGTCAGCGTGGAGTTCTGCTTAACTATTTGCAAGATCTTGAATGTACATATTCTGTATCTCTGAAATGTTATTTTTTCTTTGTATTACTAAATTACTCCAGGTGAACCAAAACTGATCTTCGTGAATGTGTAGAAAAAGACTGGAGAGAAATTCTCGATGTCCCAACTGGGATATGACTAAGGGAAGTACAACTGGGCTCCTCTGGAAGAGGAGGATGTTGGTATTTTTCCAGAGTACTGTGTTGGCTCCAGCCTGTGGAAAGCAATGGCCACCTCTACATTTCCAGGAAAATACTTCTATTGGTGTCTTTTTGTTCCCCCTGAAAAGGTTGCTGTTCCCCAAAAAAAAATATAAATAAATAAATAAATTAAATAAATAAATAAAAAATTACTCCACATATCTGTTCAGTCATTTTCCCACCCTAGCTACAAATAGCTCATTCTCTCCCAAATATATTTTATTTATTTTACCAGGAGACATGTTATGAAACTCCAAGATCATCTACCAAACTCCACCTCCAGGATTTTCTTAAAAGTACAGTGATTCTATAATGCTTTAAAATGATTAGAGAATCTAGGAATTGAAGGGAGAAGCCAGCAGAGAAATGATTAGTTAACTGCTAGATGACAGAGTTTAAAGCAAACATATTCATTATCAACATATACAAACAAACAAAAAAACCCAGAAAAATAAACTCCCCGAAAAAAAACAACAAATAGAAACCCATGCACCTGTTTCAAAGAAATAGTTTTGTCCAACCATTTGGTTTCAGGGGTGAAATCGTTGTTACATTACTGCTGACCTGGAATAACTGCACAGAAATTACTGAATATTACAGAATGCAGCACAATATTACATAAATCAAGATCTAACATGTTTTTTTTCTTTGGCCTGTAACTGTGAGTACATACCTGTACACAAGAGATAGAGGGCACAAATTTATCAGCACTGTGTACCAAGGAGACAACCCACCCAGAAGGGCAATTTTTCCAGGCAGTGCATGGAGATTTAGCCACCAAACTCTCATTAATGCTAATGAGAACCTTGCAGCCCAATGCCACTCCGCTAAATTATTTTTTTCCTTGTTGTTCTATCCAGGAAAAATAATGGCTGACCTGCAACCACTGGAATGACAGAAGCAATTCTGTGATAGAGTTTTGACTGATTTGCCTTGTCCTGTGACTTGCTAGACCTTGCAATGACCAGGAATAACACTTTGAACACAATCTGATTACAACTTGTGGCTTGTACATCACAGTTTCCTCTTGTTTTCAGGATGTAGCTGAGTAGGACAGTTAATAAGTCTTTCTCTCTGTGACAGTTTTCCCCCACTAAATCTGTGCTCATCCACAGGAACTACAACTAAGTCGTTGGAACTCTGCCCCTACCTAGAACTTAGGTCTGCAAAAGATTTAAGAAACAGTTTGAGCTGAAGAGGTTGTTCTGATTATTAATTACTTCGTTTTTTATTGAAAAGACCTCTCCACTGTTCATGTTGAAAACCTTAAATCCAGTTTTCACTCCAAAATGCCTCCCTCTCAAGTACAATATAACGTTTGAAAGTGTACACAATGTAAAATGCTTTGGGACATTTCTTCCCTACAGTGTCTCACTTCCTGGAAGAATATTCCTTGCCTGTCTGAGCATAATGTCATGATCAACATGACATTATAGTAACTGAAATTTGGGCAGAATGACACACACAGTCATTAGAGTAATCAGTAAAGCAAGAGCTCAAAATGTACAAGAATCCCACAACCTTGAGTCATTATTTACATTAGCTTTCCCTGGATCTGACAAAAGATAGCAAATTCCACCCCCTCACTCCCCACACACACAAACAGTTGTGAGGTTTTTTCCCCATAAGACAGTCCTATACTGCAAGGACTAATTTTCACTGTCAGATACCCCCCAGCCTTGTCTGTGTTGGAATCCATTCCTGAATCTGAGAAAGCTGAATGACACCTTATGGAATGTCTTTTAATTTGCCTTATTGCAGGCAGAAAGGAAAAAAAAAAGGAAAAGAAAAAAAAAAGAAAAAAAAAGAAGAGAGAGGCACTGTCTTACTCAGATCCTTTATATCTACAACATAAACTAGTATATAAATTAATGTATATATGTATAAAAGCGACTATTGAAAACAGGGAGCACTTATCTACAGTTTTGCATCTGCTCCAAAGCAGAATTCTCAGTGGCTCTGATTTAGGCAAAGGATTTTTCATGAGATGTGACTTCATGGCTAACCAGCAACACCTCTAAAAAAATAGTGAAATCACAGAACAATTACCCAACCAGCAGAAATTCAGTAGTGAGCATTCCTTTGGCACCAGAGATACCTGCAGGGCTGTTTGTTGCTAGAGACAAAGTAAGCAGTGGCCTGGAGACAGGAAAGCAAAGAAAGTCCCATTTTCCCTACAAAAGAAACTCTGAAATTCAGGATTTTTTTGCTGTGACAAATAGGACAAGGTGCATCAGGCATTGCAGGTGGGGCAGTCCTCACCCAGCACTTCACCCCAATAACAGCAGCATGAATGCTGTCATTAAATAGCACAGAAAAGCATCAAATTCCAGCTCCAAATTCCCCAAACTATCCCATATTTTAATGCTGTATTTCCATGAAGCTGCACTGGCCTAAATGCCTTGGAGAAATGATCACTATTCAACCTCCCAGCCTCCTCTGCAGGCACTGTGGCAGCATCACATCCCTCAGGGCTTCGTGTGTCACCTTTCAAACCCTCCCCAGGGATTTAATTTGCACATTAAAACTTCTGCTGCAAACGAGAGCACTGATAATTAAAATATGTTTTCAGGGAATCGTCTGTGACCAGGCCAAGCAGCTGATTTTGTTACAGTGCATGCCCCAGCCTGCAAGTGTCCCGTTCTCCCCCTGTCACGCCCCAGCAGAGATGTACAAGCCATTCCCTGGGGGTTCTCATCTGCCAGGCAGTTTGTAGGGCTTGAAGAAGCTCTCCCAGCAGGTGACAGAATTCAGCACAGGACACAGAGAAATGAAAACACAAATTCAGGAGGCTATTGGCCAGTTCTACTAGGCACATCTGCTAGAAACAGCATTATTTAAAAAAAAAAACTATGCAAGATTAGGATTTTGGGCCTCTGCCCCAAATCCCATTTTAAATATCACCAGCATATACAGCTTTGTTCTACCCTCATGTAAAATTCAATATATGGATTACTCCATTTCCCAATATGCAGACAACTCATGACATGTACCAGTGCTTACCCAAGACCTTTATAAATGTTATTGACAAAAGACAGATGATTTTTGTACATCTTTTCAATTTTCTCTACATCTCTTGGAAGCCATTTTGACTAAGGTACCTCATAGCTGAGCACCAAGAGTCTGGATGGTAATTAAAATACACAGAGTGAGTCTGTCTGCCCATTCATCTATTCAAGTCACAACACAGTCATTAAATAAAACCTCAGGATTCATAATATGGATTTTGAGTTTTGACAGCACAGCCATTCTACTTAGCCACCTTTTATTGTGGATCATTATTTTAATGCTGATTTAATCACACCTAAATCCTATGGGGCTACTTCAAAATCCTGTTTAAAATGGAGACATAATTTCCTCTTAAATAGTTAATCAACTTGCCAATATTTTCATCACGTTCACTTCACTACCACTGAAAACCTTGCCTTGCCTGTTCAACTTTAATTTTATAAGAGCTGTGTATTACATTTCAGCCCCATATAAGTAACATACAGAAGCAGAACATGTTTTAGCTAATTAATGCTTCTGTAACCAGAGTCGCTGAAAAATATGCATCAAATATTTATATAATTGGCTCCCCAAAGAAGTATTGCCTCGTTCTGAGTGCTGAGAGACTGAAATACAAAGTCCAAAGACCTAGGGCACAAAAGACCCCAGCCTTTCTCCAAAGCTCCATTACTCTGTTTGCATTCTCATTGGCTTCAGGAGGCATTCATTAACCGGGGTGAAGGTCTAGGACTCAAATTTCCATATCCTTTTAAAATTAATGTTAGCTACTATTAAGCTTTCCTCTGCACTTTGGATGAATAAATATTTTGAGGCAATTACAATGTCCACACTGAGTGCCTGCAAGGTGTCTCACATGTAGTAATGGCATGAGATGTTTTCCTGGGAGTATCCACAGAGTACATTGATAGATTTTGGGGAAAAACAACCTTTTTATAGGTTTTTAATTTCTACCGAATTAAGCAATATATGTGACATCATTTTGGCTACACTTTGTCTTTAACAGGTGACAGGAGAGAGAACCTTCTCCCACTGACAAATAGGGAGCACCTTAATGCAACAAAACAGTGCATTTTAACCCATAAATAAAATCTACTAAAGCACTACAGGCTTTTGTTTGGCTCAGGCTGGGGAGGTGTTGGGAGGTTTGTTTGGCTGGTTGGGTTTTTAAGTTTACATGGGTTTTTCTCCACAAAAATTCAAAAATATGCCTTGGAATATCAAGCAGAAAAATCCAATCACAACCTCCATCATCAGTAATATTAATATCAGCATTGAGAACCTTAAGGACTTCCTTCCCCTCAAGTGTAATGTAATCAAGGGAGTTTAGCGAGACATTTCTGAAACAATACTAGCTCAAAAATGGAGGTTAGATGAGCTTCTTGGAGGATAATTTACACTTTGTTTTAGAATTGTCATCATCTTCCCCTTGAAATAATATTTCCTCTCCCAACTGCTACTTAGCAAAGTACATTTCACTTCCAATGTGCTCGAAAATGATCCAGCTTTGTCAGAATGCCAAGGCACTTCTCCAGTGTCTTCTTATTCCATACCTATTATGCCTTACCATACATAATACTAATTGAAAATGGTGTGTGTTCCATTTGCAGTCATTAAAGCAACAGGAAAATTCAAATTTAAGGGAATGACTGGTTTCAGATTAGGTGAAACACAATTATCAGTTTCCCCAGGAACAAATAACAAACAAAAACAAAACAAAACAAAGAAAAACAAATTAACAAAATTTTTTTTAAAAAAACCAAAACAACAAGAACTGCAATGTCCATGGTATTTATTGCCCTTCCTGGGCAACTTCATGCCCAAGACTGTCATTGTGCACTTTGTCTTGGATGTGCAAAATGTCATCTCAGTTTAAAACAGGAAAACAAACAAATAAAAAACAAAACAGGAAGGTTATATTAAGAGAAAGGAAATTTTATCTACAGGACAGCAATAACAAATGAAAGTTATTAGGAAGTTGAAAATGTAGTCAAAAAGTCCTTAATTCACAAATAATAACTGGGTAAATGGAAACAGTCCATAGCCTTGCCTAATTTCCACAAATTCAAACACAGCAATATGCCTCCCTCCACATGCAAATTATACATCTTCATTTTTTTCTTGTCCTCTTCTTTAACATATTTGACAATATAAGTGAGAAAGGTGTTTATCCCTAGTTATCAAATATATAACAATCATAATAATGTCACATGTTCGTAAACATATTAACATAATGGAAATTCTCACTTTTCCAAAAAAAAAAGATAGCTGCAGAAATAAAGATTTTTAAATTGTTGTAACTTTATCCTGTGTACCTAGAGATGAACTTACTGATGTCTAAAATGTTCCAGTCTACAAAAGCAGCTTCTAGAAGCACTCCCATGTCCTGGGAGGTTGGAAGACCCAAACCATTCCACAATTCTTTGATTCACAAAATCCCACCATTCTTATATTAGTGGATTTTCTTGCAAAACCATAGGAAGATGATGTAAGGCAGAGAAACCAAGGCCTGCTTTAAACCGAGGGTCTAAAAGTGGAATCTCTCTAATATTTGCCTTTGCAGCCAGATTAGACCTAATTTAAAGCCATGTCCAGAGTATATATTAGGGAATATATCTCAACTTCCCATAGTATTATATGGAAAAAATCCATTTCTTATTTTAGCACTGAAATGCATAACAACAAACAAAAAAACCTCCACCAAACAAACATCCAGTTCAGCATAATCCACTGGAAATGTAGTAGTTGAAAGTCCACTGTGCTATACAACAATACAAATGCTGGTTTCAGGCTGTCCTCAGTTTAATGAATTTATAGACTTTTCTTTTTCCCCAGCACTAAAAGCAGAAGTTTTTCTCATAGCTTAACACACAATTTCAATCCATATATAAGGACAGCTGTGCCTTTCACATGTGCCTAATCAGCATTTTCTTCGAAATTCACAGCAAGAAAATGGGCAGAACCTTCAGCATGTTCCAACAGAAATTAACTAACAAAAGAAAAAAAATCAATCGAGTGATAAAAAGGAAAGGAAGTAAAAGCCACATGACACGGGCAGGGAAGAAAAAGGATAAGGCATAGTCCTTCCAGTCCCTTCCAATTTCTCAGGAGATTCTGGAAGGGAAAAACACTTTCCCTATTCGATTAGACAGCTTGTGTGTTGGGGAAGGACAGGAGGAGGGGTGGGCGACAGGAGTGATTCTCTGTACACACAGTTAGAGAAGTGATGGAATAGCTTTTTTTGTAATTTTCAAAATCAATTATTTTTTTCCCTAAAAGAACTGAGCAACAATTTCCTGTGAACTTCCCAGTTCATTTACAAAAGTCCATTTTCTCTTCATAGTCGACTGTGACAGAAAGGGGTTTTTTGATCAACACTTTATGACATCATTTATCACTTTGTATATTATTTAAGAGCATGTGTCATCACTTGGAAGGAGGCCCAAACAGAATTTCTATCCAGCTGGACTTAGGGTAAATAATGAGTCAAATAATCTAATCCAAATCTCCTGCTTGACTTTTTGAGTTCTGATGAAATTCAGAACTGAAAGGGGTCTCCAAAAACAGCTGTTCTCCTGGGTTTTATGCAATTTGGTTATAAAAATCATAGCAGTAAGATGGTCATGTACTGAACCGTAACCCCAGTGTGCAGCATAAAAGAATCAGGATCTGAGATCACATTTTTCTGCTCAGTGCAAGGATGGCTCAGCCAGGCTGTGCAGTGAAATACAACCCAGAGCCACCTGCAACTCAGAAAATTAGGCAAGGAAAATGTTAAGAGTCAAAAGACTTTTCTATTTCTTTCTTTCTACCCCTGCCAGTGATTTAACATGCTACACTATGCCAAGCCAGTCGGTCTCAAATTTGCAGATTCAGTCCTTGATTTGCTCCATGTTTTGGAAGTATTGACTGGTTGTATTGGAAGCAACATGAGCTATAGGTTCTCAGCATGTCCAAAAAAGAGCTCTAAATCTCTAAAATTTGGTGTCAAGAACAACAGAGCACCTAAAACCAGAGCCCAGCAGAGACTTCCCTTCATTGGATATAAATATCCATGGCTTTCAAAGGGGCACAGAGGGATAGCACGGAGCTCAGTGCAACAACATGGAATTTAGATCTGTGCTCAAGAGACTGACTGGTAACAGCCAAGTGAAATAACCACAGCTCCCAGCTGATGTGAGCATACTGCCATTCCAACATCACACACGTGGGGGAATAAAAACATCACAGGCTGGGATCTTCTCCTGTCAAAGCACAGGAGCCACTCATTCCGTGGGTGGAATGAAGAAAGGACACAAAACTTACATATGGCTGAGAGGAAAGCTGAGAGTCACACTGAAAATATTGTCAGGAAATACGAAATGTCTTAGCAGTGTTCCAGCAAATTACTTAAGAGATACTTTCTTCATTTTAGCAGTATTTAAGTTGTTGGGTTTTTTTGGTAAGAAAAGTGTATCTGCTGCATGCCATAACAACATTTAGATAAAGACATACGTTTTCAGCTGTAGTAAGATTGAAACTTCTCAACACTACATTAAACAACAACCACCATGTCTTTCTCAGGCAGAAAGGCCCAAGCAACACAAACACACCCTGGACACCTTCTTAGGTTCACACCGTATTTTGGGCATCCAAAGTGGCCATCATTGTCTTGGGTTGCAACATAGGATGTGGCCAGAAATGTGCATTCTGTCACCATCTGTTGAAACTGGGTGGGGCAGTGATTTCCTTATCTCCATGGCACACAGTATCTGCTAATGGGCCAGCTTTAAAACCAGGTGGGGCAATCACCTTTATCTTTTCCACAACCCATCCTCCCTCCAGGAAGATATCATCTGCTGCT
>JANRGV010164059.1:0-10319 GCA_024734035.1 Alethe castanea
TTGGATTGGACTGGGACAGAGTTGGACAGTGTAATAAAATTGTCATGTATTGGAAAGTAATTGTAAATATTAGGTACATAATTTAGAGTATAAAAGATAAGTCGTGTCCAGGGCCAAGTCAGCGTGCTGAACAGATCTCTGTTAACAAGAAAAAGAATTCCTTACATAAGAAACAATAAACAACCTTGGAAAACCCTGAAAAACAGGGTTTCTTCGGTGATTGGGCTGGGAAGAACACGGACTCTAAACCACCTACATGTCCTGCAGTGGGGAACTCAGGCTCAGGAGACCCCACAGACACATAGGCTGCAGTAACTACTGATGTAGACATAGCAAATACAAGGTATTCTTCCCTTCTTTGATATTTTTAACTCCAAAGTAAACATCTTACTTAAGCAAAATCTACCACTAATTACTAAAAACATTCTAAATACATTCTAAGCTGAACAATGTCAACTATAACTTCTTCCCACTCCTGAATCAGAAATACTACAAGAATTGTTTGTACTCCTCCCTTACAAGCCAAATCCAAGCCAAACCTGACACAAGAGAGAAGACAACAAAAGTCCAGTCTATCCAGGAGAAAGAGCAGACTTCTCAGCAGGGATTTCTAACAGGCAGCACCCACTGAGAAAAGGTTTGTAAGAGACTGTTAATATCTGCATCTCAAGTCACAGCTGCCACTAATAAATGCCAATGCTACAGATGGAGAGCAGATCCATTCGGCTGCAAGGGAGACCATGTGTATGTGCACTCTGGATCAAGTCGAAACCTTAAACGTTATCCAAAACAGCACCAGTTCTTCATGCAAAGCGCTGTCTTGCTGGTAACACACTAGCCTAGATCCAGCTCAAGCTTTTGGGCAGCCTTAAAGCTGAACCAAGTCAAACAGGGTTTTCCAGACAGCTAAAAGAACCTAATCGTCTTTTTTACAGACTCTAAGTCCTCAACCCAGATGAAGTATGGAAGAGACAAAACCTTCAGGAGGTCAGAGGAAACAAAGCCAATCTTCTTCTTGACTTTCTCAACTGCTGTCAGAGGTCCAGCTGAGCTGACAAAGACCAAAAAGCATTACCTCAATGCTCAATTCAGAAGTAGCTGATTCAGTCAAAGTGTAAGCACTGTATACTAACATCTAAAAGGTCAGTTGTTTCAATGTGTAAGTCAGATATTTGAAACAGGACAAGTTTCTGATTCTCCTGACTAAAAACCATCAAGCAACCAAGTGCAAAATATGATCTGCCTAACTAGAGAAAGCTAGAACACTAGAGCAGCCCCTTACCTCTCAGTAACCTCCTAGTTCCATGCCCAGTTGTTTTAGGTGGAATCTAAAAATACCCTAGATAGCTGAAGAGGCTAATTCAGTTATTAAAATTTTTAAAAATAAAATCAGATACTGCAATATACGATGCATTTACCCCTGGTGCTCCAAGGTAAAGATATGATCTTGCTATTAGTCTTAGAAGAATAAAAAGCCCCAAACTCTTCATATAAATTAAGAGGAACCCTCCTCCACAAACTGCAGGGCAGCGACGGTGCCAAAATTAAGTTCTGTTACAACTCAAGGCACCAGAATGTCTTACCACAGTGCCAAGAAAAGCCACTTCAGTGAGGAGTCCTCATGCCCCATTAGGGATTGCAAACTTTATGTTTAGGAGCATGGAAAGAAGCTGAGAGATTTACAAGAATTAGCAGGACCACATCTTTGGTTTCCTACAACACTCACTTTTTCCAGTGAAGGAGATCTGTGGTCTTCTGAGGACTCAATCAAATGCCACTTTATCCAATACAAAAAGATGTAACTCCAACACAACACCAGCTTCTAACTAAAGGAATCTTTTCCTGACATACATCTTAGAGATTCCTTAAACATTCATCTTTCTAGTTTTGCCTTTGGTGTTGTGCCAAGACTGTTGGTTGCCAGCACAGTAGCAACTCAAGGGGGGAAGGAAGCAGTGGAGCATTACTGACAATATTAGCAATTAGGAGTTTCCTGTAACAGCAGCAGAACACTCACTGATAAACAGGTCAGAAATGCAGAAATTTACTTTCTTGTTTTAGACCTGATCAGCCATTGTAAGATGCCAAGACAACCTCTGTTACCACTGACTGCCTGCAGGACCCCCAGAACTGCTGCAGAACCAACAGTTTAGATTATTAACCAATGAACAAGATCATTGCAAAGCTCCTTTCTTTGGTAGAACCAAAATTCCCCTACTTTTCAGCATCCCTCTTTTCCCCTGCCCTCATGTAACCACCTGAGCCACTGGTCACTAAAAATCTTATATTTACTTCAAGAATGACAGACATTTTTCTTTGACTGCTGCAATTTTTCCTAATCTCCCAAATTGAAAGAAATCTAGTCTTTCCAGACGGACCCATGTACTTCACAAGCTGAAGCACAAAAGGAATTTCTTCCATCAATTTCTACTGTAACAAACACATCCCCTCTGACAAAGAGGAAAATGAAGGGGGAAAAAAAAAAGATTTTGTTCCTACTTTTATTTTCCCATTGGAACAGAGGGATGTAACAGGCAGTAAACATTTTTTTTTTTTGTCATTTCCTGCTCTTAGGGACCAAAGTCTTTCATGCCATATAAACAATAAAACTCATATCAAGCCTGTAAATAGAGAGTGGAAGAGATAATAGAAAAACTACTTAGAATAGTCTGGGCTTTTTCCTAATGATATTGACATGTTGAAGACAAACCTCAGTTGTTAAGCACCCCAGATCTTAAACTAAAATTACTTTACAATCTGTGTCCTCAAACGCTTTTGAAGGTAATCTAGGGAGACTGAATATGGAGAACACTCATAACATGACTTGTAGGGAACTCTACATTCAGTTCAGATCTCTGAGCGTACTTGGGACCTAAATCTGGGGAAAAGAAATATTCATTTTCTTACAAAGCTGAATCTAACCACAAATGAATATACTGAACCCTCAGGAACTCAGAAGAGTATTTTTCTCCCCTAACAAGACACTGGTCAGTGCTTTTCCTCTGCTGTACTGTGGATCTGCTTAGTATTGCAGGCTGACTACAGTGCTGAAAACTCAAGTATCAGTGCTTGTTCCTGAAGTGTCATCCCAAAAAAAAAGTCACGTGACCTGGTTCCAGCCATGACAGGGTTAATTTTTACTGTAGAACTCAAGTTATTCCATACCACTTCACATCATTTTCAAGGACAGGGGGAGGGGTCCCTTGCAGGTGGTACAGCATGGCATTGTCAGGAGTTCCGCATGGTGATGAGCATGTGAATCATTGGCCTCACTCATGCTCATTCTGTATTACTATTGTTGCCCTAAATGTTAATTTTCTTACCTCACTGCTGTTTTCCGTAAATTTATCTTCTCTCAACTCATGGTCTTTATCTGCTGTGTCTCCAATTCTCCTATCCATCTGCCATGAGGGAGAGAGCAAGTGGAGTATGATTTGGAGAGACTTGGTGGGAACACTTAATTGGGGAGTACCACTCCCAAATCATGACACCATGAAACTAAGCATGATGACAAAGAGCAGAAAACATGTCACTGTTTATAATAATCCTTGCTACATAATATAAAGCTATGGTGTGCCTACACTTACAAACACTGCAACCCAACTTTCAATAGTGGGTTAGCCTACCAGAACTCAGAAGATAATGCTTCTTTTTTAGTGGAAAATCCATCCAAGGATCCAATAACATATAATGCAAACTAAGGCTGAACTCGTACTGCCAAGGATCTGCTGTTTGCCTCCACTGGGATGAAGCTATTCCAGCAGGTATACAACGCATGATATTAGTTTTGAAGGTCTTCTTAAAACCAAACACACACAAAAAACCCCAAATCAAAAGAAAACAAGCAAAACAAAAACCCCAAACAAAAAAATAAAACAAAACCAAGCATAACATCCCTTCTCCCACAAAAAACCTCTACAAATCCCCCAACAGAAACAAAGAAAAACAACCCCAAAGGAGTATTTGTAACAAAGATTTCAGTATCTTCCTAGGCAGAAGATTCTTAGCCATGGTGGCCAGACCTCAGCTGAGTTTACATGGACAGCCCCAAAAAGGCAGGAGCTGACTACTTGCAAGTTGTTTTGGCAGCAGAGAGCTTAAAGAGTGCTCCAAATTTGGAGACTAGCACAGGGAAACGAATAAAATCTAAATGCAAATAGCTCTTTTTACATAGTCATCATGACAGAAGCTGAAGGAAGGAAGAAACTGGAGGTGTCTGCATTAACTTTCTGGAATAGTTAGTGCGCTGGGAATGTGTTCAGAAGCAAGCCTGCCTGATGGAGTGTGGATCTGTCAGCTCAGGTCTAACATTTAGGAGACAATTGTCAGCACTGAAAAACAGACTGGAAAGAAGGAAGTCATACTCCTGATTTCTCTCAAAAAGCAATTAGTTAAAAAATCCTAACACCACAAGACAAAATCCAAGCCAAAAAACACATTAGATTTAATATCAGTAATCAACAAACCCAGAAAATCCATTTAATTCAATTTTAGCCCTTGTATTCAGCCTACACAGCGAACAGATGTAATGGGTGGGATCGACAGAGAGCAGCAACGCTGACCTATCAAAGTCAGCTTTAAGTAAGAGACCAGAGATGTTAATATCTTTAATGAATATGCTACAAATTTCAGCCAGACAAAAAAAATCAAACACTGTCACTATCTAGCCTCTACAAACATTTATTTCTAAGCTATCTATAAACTGCTGTAGAAATCTACAGCTGAGCTGAACTTCAAATCCTGCATAAATCAGCCTTTATCATGACTTTCACTAAGTAAACATAAAAATAACAGGGTGGAAAAAATACAGACTTCCAGTTTTTGTGGGCTTTTTGTTTAAACAAACTAGTTCAAATCCTGCAATTGTGACATCCAGCTCATAAAAATGCATTTCATGTATTCCAAAAGGAAGAGGAAAAAAAATTGGACACTACAGTTTAATCAAGTTTACCAGCAAGTTGAAATGAAGACTCCACACCACATCTTGAATAGGCTAGCTGGGTGCAAGGAGAGAGGACAAATTCAGAGTCAGCTAAAGAGGCAGCAACACATTTTCATCACTGAAAGCCAAACTTACTACAAGTCAGTGCTAAAACAAGGAAGTGCAACAATCTACACCCAGTTTCTGCCTATTCATAGATTTATAGAATCACACATGGTTTGCATTGGAAGTGACCTTAATGACCACTACATTCCAATCCCCCTATCATGGGCAGAGACACTTTCCACTAGACCAGATTGCTAACAAAGAAAAGACAAACCTATTTGATAAATGTGGTCCTTATGAAGAAAAATCTTGCTAATTACATTTCTTTTATTCTGGACATTAATTACACATCCGTTCAGTAGACACATTTATACAAGTCTATTACCCAGCTGTAGCACCACCAAAAAATACATATAATTAAGAAGCATAATTTTAAGCAGAACTCTCATTATAAATCCAACAGTAACTTGAACATTATCACCATATTTCCAGTTCAGACCCCTTTTGGATAAGTGTTTTTCCAACAGATTCCCCTTCTCTGGGAAACTCTGTGCATGCAATCTGGCTGATCAGCTCTAGTCCTGTACTGACATTAGAAGATATTAAAGAAGCAATACCCAGGCAAAGCACAGCCTACTCTGTTTAGACGAGGCCTTATCTTGCTCCAGCCTGTGTTAATCCCTGAAAGTGTGACCTCCTTCCAATATATTTATCTGACAGCAAAATCATCAGGGGGAAAACAATAAAATTTATTTGGGCCATGTCTTTTAACACCAAAGTTGCTGAAAAGATACTCTGCTTCTAAATGAAATAAAGGAGTGCAGTCATCCCTACACATCAGACTGAAAAATAAGGATTTGGATCTGACAGTCTGCCACAAGCCTTCTCAGCAAGGGCACACCACTGCAATCCCCAGCATCAACTTAAAAATCCTTAAAGCACAGTCTGATTTTCAAGTGTTAAAAAAAATAAACAAAACCAAAATGGAAATTACAGAAGCACATTTGAACTCCCCCTTATATAACTGTAATCCCTTTGAAAACTCTTACTAATATTTTAAAAAGAAAAAACAATTTTATTTCATAAAAAAGTATTTCAAGGCCTTTACTGCAAATTACGATTCTGTAGTATTTTTAGAAACTAAGGCACATGTCATTTAAACATCTTTAATGCATTTCAAAAGATAGATCAATATATTGATTTACTAATCAAATGGATATTAGATTAAGTCTCATCTTATTTTCCCTGCTACCTGGTGAAATAAAAAATCAGCTTTTAGTGCCAAGCACCTCCTCAGTAGGTGCCTATGGAATGCATGGTACTAAGGAATGACAACGATCAGGATTTTGTTATTAATCATATCACCACACCCAGAATTCTGCAAGCTAAACCAAGAGATTACATGCTCAAAAGTCTCATTTAATATGTAAAATCACTTCTTCCATCACAAGATAGAGGAACATAAATTCAGTGGGGTGTGGGGATTAAATTAAATAAAACTAAAATCAGAGAAATGGCAGCACAGAGTTATCACAACTCCATAAACAATCTATGTAAACTTCAATGTTTTGGATATAAAACTAAAAGTTTTAGAGGGCTGAAAGTAAAGCACAAAAATGCAAAAATGGTCTCTAGAAGGATCTGAAGATCTAGGCTAAGTTCAGCTCAAACTGCAGTAACTCAGGGTTTATTAATTTTTATTAGTCAATCCAGCAGATGTCACAGCAGAAACATCATGGGTAAAGATGTCATCAGGAATATCCTGGAGCTTCCACAGAACTGGAATATGTCAGAGGGAAGAGACCAAGAACAGTTGGAAATGAGACGAGAGAAAAGAAAAAAAAAAAAAAAAAAAAAAGAAAAAAAAAAAAAAGGCAGTAGCTGAGCCATGTCAGTAGTACTCAAGGACTCATCAGGCACTGTGAAGTGGGACAAATAGGTGACCAGGACTCAACAGGAGTTTGATGTTCATCCAATGAAGCTGATGGAACAGATCAGAAAACAGGAGAGAGGATAATCTAATGCGTTTAGCAGATTTGGAATATACTCTTAGCATGCAATACCTTTGTGGCTGGGAGACCCAAGCAACACAGGTGCAAAAGCAGATGTAGGGGAATCGAACAGCCAAATTTAAAACCTGTGTTCTCAAGATTTAAGATTTTTATGAGCATTTCACCGAGCCTCTTCCAGATTACAGGCACCACCTATGACTCCTGGATTTCCAACCCTCCATTGAAGAGACAGGGAACCACCACCCTATAGAGGTTCTGCTGTCATCAAAAATCATTCAGCAAGATCCTGCTCAATTTCCATGGTGAAACTTAATCAACCAAGAGGGAGGAGAGAAAAGGGAGCTATAAAACAGTGCACACTGTGCAGTTGGAGGCAACTCACCTGCGGGTTCCTTACAGTTTTGAATGGATCAGCTCAAACTCAAAATGCAACACTCTGCACAGAGGAGCAAGGTGGAACATCCACCGTCATGATACAGTGTCATGATACAACATTTTAACGCTTCAAACATACAAGTAAAACAGTGGCACAACTCTGTATGCAGTTTCTGAACTAGAAATTCTGTTACCAGCCATAAGAAAATTTCGATTTCCATGGAGGCCATAAATTCTGTGAGTCAATGAACCCTCCAGCTTTAAGACACAATGGAATTTTTAAACAACTGAGTGTAGAGAGAAGAAATAATAAAACCACCTCTTGCTGCCAGCTATTCCATAACCATTTGCTATAAAGGTTTTCAGTTTGTGGCCAGAACCCTGAAGTAGACAGACAAGTAATACAGCAGCTCTCCTATCCTCAAAATTTGCTTCATCAGTTTCTTTGTCCTAAGAAGAGGATTAGCAGTTTTAAAAATAACTTTTTGGACTTGCATGGTCTGGGAAATACCAACAAAACACCAGACCATCCTTTCAAGTGAATAAGAAAAGCATCTGTTCTACATTCCAAGTGAAGTAACCTTTTTGACTGCACAACCACCAAGATCAAACAGCCATAACTCAAACCAAACACCCAGTTCCAACAACTCCACGCAGTATGGATGAGACAGAATTTTAAAAAATTATTATTTTTATTTTATTATTTTGAGGAAATCTTATTCTTCCCTAGCTGTAAATATTTGCACTTCTACCAGCAAATTAGGAATGGCAAAGCAAGGCATGTATTTGCGTAAGATGAAAAAAAAAAATTAAGAAATGCATTTCTTAACAGCACAATAATTAGAGAGGGACTTCTCCCCCCATTGTTGATATTTGGCTCTCCATGTCTACAGCCAAGAAATAGGCTGTGAGAATTTCAATAGCAATTAGTAAAACAGATCCGGGAGAGCTCAGCAGGCAGCATCGTTTGTTCCTCCATGGGAAACTTCACTCTGCATGAATGACTCCCACAGCCAGTGAGAGCGATTCTGAGAGGTGGAACACCTGGCTCCAACAGGAAATTGGAATGGCTGAGGTTTCCCTCCAGGCAAAAGCCATCCACCCCAGTCAGGGGCTTTGCAGATACTCAACAAACAAAGAAAAAATGGGAAAAAAATTTAAATAGAAAAACCATATATGTTACTTCAATACAAACCCCTAGGAGCTCCAAGATGCAGCTGTACACTGCTATAGCCTGGGGGCTGGGCCTTAATCATTGTCAGTTTTTGTAGGTTCAGCCACAGCTCCAATACAACTATGTCAACCAACAACACAGTTTTACCTATGGGGGCACAATCCCCTCTCCCATCCAATTTAAGAGGGAATACAATGCCCAGCTTGTACTGGGTCATGTGTTCAGCCATCCCATGCGGGTGCCCACAGCCCTGCTCTCCCGGCAGTTCACTGGCAGCAGCATGGAGCTGCAGTGGTTGACCCAAGGGCCAGAACACTACCCAATCCCTGGGGCTCCAACCACATCTCTAAAGATGTGGCCGAGGCAGGCTTGTGTGAGGAAGATTCATCCTTCACTGAGAGCCTCCAGGAGGAACCTTGCATATTTCTCCCCCAAAGGGTGTGAGAACTGAGTACACACTCATCCCCTGTCTTTTGCAGAAACACTGCAGCCAGCACAGGGCATGATGCTGGACTGTGACAGCAAAATCTAGGAAAAAAACCAAACCCATGGGAAGCTGAGATCTGGCGGTATTTCCATTCACTGGTCTCCAGAGAGATCACTCCTTCCTTTACCATATTTATTCAGTTCTCTGTTGGTGTTATCCTAGAGAACTTTTCCCTTACTTCTGCAGTGCCCACAGGTTAATCTCCCAGAGTATTTTGTACACGTTTTCTCTTCTACAAATTTCAGATTACTTACTAATTTTGACTTTAAAACCCTTTCTTCAAAATGTCTTCCTATGCCCCTACCAGGTTTTTTTGCACTGTACTCACTTTTTCCTTCTTTTCTATTTCAGTATTCTCTTCATTCCCTTCAGTTTTTACACAAACATTTTCATTCAGCTTTTTAAAGCTGCAGGTGAAATTCAAATCACAAGCCTCCATCGGACACATAGGGCCAGTGGCAGAAAACACAGTATTTCTGTGGATCTCATTCTGGAAGTGACAACCAAATTACACTTAGCAGGTGATTAATATCAAACATGGTAAACCCATGTTTGGAGGCTTCTTTGGTCTTCCTTTCACAGTTCCTTGCCCAAATGTTTGGTACATTACTTTCACCCTGTTACAACCTCAGGCTCAAAATTACTGAAGTAGCAAGAATCTCATGAATGTAAATATTTGCTCAGGGTTAAGTTACCAAGAGAGAATTTCTGCCCAGAGCCTGCAAGCCCAGAAAGAAAGAACAAAAAGAGGCCAGGAGTTTAAGAAAACCAGAGCCCAGAGTTAAATTCCTTCATTATAATCAGATACCAACCTGCTTTTCAGAGGTATAAAATACTGCCTGCTTTTCAGAAGTATAAAATAAAGAGAAGAAACCTCTGACATCCAAGTGATATTTAGATGTCACTCTGTCTTTCAAAAAATACTGTGACTACTGGGTTCTTTGGACTTTCAGAAATTAGATTCTTTAATATCAAGACTGGTATCCTCCAAAAATCTCCATCCAGATTGCCATGTACAGATGTGTATGCTGCTTGCACACACTGTTTCCAAATGTTCCATCCCAAGAATAGAGGTTGGGCTTCCAATAACAGGCTAACCACGCATCAACTGACATCTAACCAGTGTCAACTCTGGACTCTGTGTTACGTGTTTTAGCCATTCACATTAATTACCAGCTCAGTGAGTATCAGAAATTAACCTTATAGGTACTACACTTTTAGCAGTGATTCTGTATACTTCAGTGGAGATTATTCAAAATGCTTGAAGAGAGAAAAACGGCAAAT
>JANRGV010164456.1:0-10304 GCA_024734035.1 Alethe castanea
AAAGAAAGAAAGAAAGAAAGAAAGAAAGAAAGAAAGAAAGAAAGAAAGAAAGAAAGAAAGAAAGAAAGAAAAAAAGAAAGAAAGAAAGAAAGAAAAAGAAAGAAAGAAAGAATCCAACCCAGCAGTAATTAACACCAATGTACCACTGGAGACGTACAACAGGGATTCAGGCTTACTGGTGTGAACAAGAAATTTTCACATGAAAAAGTACAACATATCACTTCTATCTGGAACTGAAAACAAATGCTTGAAAAGGACAAGATCACTTTAATGTTTCCATATCAGATAAAAGAGAGAAATGGAAAGGAGGAAGGTGAGGTGAAGGGAAGGCTTGCTTTGACTTTGTGATGCATGTAAAATAATTAAATTCCTATGTCAAGGCATTTATATATACATACCACAGTTAGAAAGATAAGCAAAGCTTAATTCTCTGCTTTTAAAAAGCACCAGTTTGGGAAGAGTAGGGCCTGCAAACCACAAAGCTGTAAATGAGATATCTGTACAGAAGGACAGTCACCTATTTGTAAAAGCTGCATCCACAGCTGATGACATATGTTTCCTGTCTAAATATGCAAAAAGATAAAGCAAAGAAAGAAACACATAATATAGTCATTTCAAACTTGCAAATGGTCTATGGCAACTAATTATTGCAGTTAGAGCCCTGGACACAGGAAAAAAGATGGATCATATTCACAGCACAAATGAAGGCACTAACTCAATTTTTTCATTTGGTGGAATCACTGGATACAATTACTGAAGTACACAGTGGATGCATTAATAGGTTGTTATCATCTCTGGATAATATATTGCTTATCTCCCACAGGTACAGAAGAGAACAAATTGGGTGTCTCTGAAAAACCATGAAGTCCATTTCAGTATAAGCTCAATGAAAATGCAAAGAAAGGGGTAAGAGGAGCAGCAGCCCCTTTAGTCAGCCTTCGTCCACAGCTATGGCCTGTCCTAAGAAACAAAACAACTCCTGTGCATCAGATTCTGCAGGAAAACAGCTTTCTGAGGAAACTTACTGCAGGGTTTTTTCTCTTTCCAGTGTTTCAGACTGAGCTGACCCACAGGTATGTGAAGCAGACACACCTTTAATGCTGATGTCTTGATGGTTCTTACAGGAACAGGGGAATGCACGAGGTGCAATGGGAGAAGGATGAGGCCTGCTGTGCTGCCAAGCTTACAATTTCATGAAAAAGCAACTAAACAGTGAACCTCTCTCCAAGCACCTATTTTTCACTGCTCTGATGCCATTCCAGTCAGACTGTGCCAATTTCTGTGAAGGTAATTTATCTTGCCTTTTTAACGGGGCTAGGTGACAGATTAAAGCAGAAATTCCTGCATGTCCTCCCTTCCCTTACCCTCGAGTGCACACAAACTCAGCATTGCATGGTGTGATTCATGTGAGTAAAAATAGGAAGAAGTGGGTAATTATTTGAGGCTTCCCTTCTTTCCTTTGCACCTTGATCTTCTCAACTTTTTCCATGCACCTTTCCTTCTTTCCTTTTCCTTTCCATGCAGCTCTTTCCTTTGCCCCTTTCCATGCTCTTCTCATTTTTTTCCTGTTTCAGCCTTTTTATAAAGGCATGCAGCAACGGGATACAGCTTCTTCCACATGATGAGTAGACACACTCAGGATTTTGCCAGTCACAAGTCACATCCCAGTATGAATTCTGAATAATGTTCTTTTGGCACAGATTGAAAGGATCCTAATAACAACCCCCTGAGAAGTTGCTATCTTTACACTTTCCTTTGTCACGACACAGACATGATGTAAATTTCAACTCCCTTTTGGTATTCTTTGTCTGCTGGGCACATTCAGACTGTCTGGGCAATGACCCTTCAGCAAAGTGACTCACAGCTTAAAAGGTAGAATGCAATTTCGTTATTTTTGGTGCTGTGAGTAAAAATGCACAGAATTCAGCAAAAACTTACTCAGATGCACACTGCGAGTCAAAAAAAGCTTTGTCCTCTGTTCAACCAACTGAGCTTTGACATCTTTGATCTTTTAGACCCTTTGCCACAACTCATTTCCCAAGCCTTTATTTCCTTATCGGGTTGAGAGTGATTTGTTTCCATGCTCTTCCTTGTAGTAGTACAAGACAGATTTAAACAGACTAGCACTTGATCCCCTCTATTCACGGTATCTTTACATTCTTCAGTTCTTTTAACTCCCCATCACACTTATTTCCTTTATTTGTTTTTTTTTTCTCTTTACATGGGCAGTAGTGTTTATTTTACTTGCTTATATAACCAATTTCCTTAGCTGTGCAAACAATACCAAGATTGTCATATTCTTTAGCAGACAGACATTTTGCCAGTCAGTGTCTATAAGGACAATTTCAGTCTCTCTTCTTGTTTTTGTAGCACTTGCTGATGATAGATTTTTTACTCTTTTTCCTTTTGTGACTGCAGTAGCTCTTTACTATGATTTTTTGCCATGAATATGAATATACTAATAAGACACAGGGTACCACAAACACTTTGTGTAACTATTCCTATTGGCTTTAATTCCTGATTTGCTTGAGATGGTAATTCTCTATGGTAAAAAATCTATCTTATCTAAGATGACAGCTCCAAGATCCGGAGGAAATGCAATGCTCCTATGTCAAATTCTTTCCAGTAACAGTGGGGCACTGGTGTGATATTAGTGTGGCATTAACATATGTGGGAAACCAGCATGAGTTGTCACAGAGCCCCAAGTGCAACAGGAACAGCCAGACCCTGACCAGCAGTTTGTAACTAATTCCCTGCATGTATTCCCCAGCACATACACAGAGGATTAAATTCCTATTGAGCATCTGAAGACAAGTTTATGACACTGTCACCCACCTGATTACACTTCAGTGACTGCAAGGAGAGAAACTGTAGAGGCATTGGCAACACCCAAATCAAGATACTAAGTTTGCCATTCAGCCTAACCCCTGTGGGTTCAAGGGCAATGTTTATTGTAAGCCTTTTAAGAAGAGATACCACAGAAAGGCTTTATAGAATGTAATTTTGTAATCCTTTTTTCAATCTTCCAGTCTCATTTAAAATGTTACTTTTGTAAAGCCAGGTAAAGTTCTCCCATCTTAAAGTTCACGTCAGGCTTGTCTTTCCTGTGTTCCTGTGTTTGTAATTGATTTTGCAGAAAATGGGGCCTTTTTGCTTTGGCACAGCAAGGGCTTCACTAGGACAGTGGATTGCAAATTCTGAGCTGGAGCAGACTGCAAATTCTGTGCTCAGCTCAGTGGCCAACAAAACACATGGGGTGCCTCTGTGACAGGGCAGGACAGGTGAAACAATGGCTGCCAAAAAGCAAAAATAAGAATTCGGTATTTTAAAAACTCTCAGCTTGATGGTCCTGGCACCTGAGCTGCTCCAGCCATAGAATGAATGGCATGTCCAGTTTCCTCCTACTCTCACTAGCACATGCTGTTGTGAGCATTACAAAGGCAGCACATGCAATTCAGTCTCATCACAGTCTCAGTGTTCTGGCCCTCTGCCCACACTATTCTCAAGACAGTCACTATGTATCTTTGGACAGAAATGAAATTACTAATTACAAATTGCTTATCTTAGCAAGACTGAAAAATCCTTATTGGAGATTGAAGTATTTCCATTTGCTACAATTGCCAGCAGGGCTCTACATTTGGGTTTTAGTTAACAATAAGGTTATGCAGAAAAGAAATATCAAAGCTATCTTCCCATTTGGTCTCAGACCTTTCTTTTGTGTGACTCTGGGCAGCAGTCTGTGTGTTCCCCCCAGGGTTACAGGGTTACTCTTATTGTATTTGGCCTTGACATCTTGAGAAGTGATAGGAAAAAAACTACAGGAACAGCATCAAGCAAACTTGCTCAGAAAGGAAAAGGAATTTATAAAGGAAAAAGAAAGAAAAGAAAGAAAAACCATGCACAGTGTAAAGCTAACAAATCCCTTATACAAACATATAAATAAATTAAATACTATTAATGGATGAGTGAAGGAAAGACAATAGCTTATCAGCCTCAGTTGCATCAAGAAGTACCAATTTCACACTCTGACACCTTACATTACTGAAAAGAAAGATATAGACTTGTGCATTAATCAGAAAAATATTAAACATAAACATTTTCCCCCCCATTCCCATCTGCAATTTGTTATTTAGAAAAATATAATGAGAACAGCAGAAACTGGCATTAAAACAGAGATAGAATGACATCTACTGGCTGCTGGGAACTGGCTGAAAATGCTAAAAATGTTTTGGATTTTTCTCCCTTTCCTCAAAATTTCCTCTTATTGCTAGTCATAGAGTTTAGCTATTGAACAGGGAATGGAGAACAGCTCAGTATGTTCCCCAAATAAAAAATTGGTCAAGTTTTAACCAATTAACTACCTAACTAAAAACACCTACATAGACAGCTTAGTATGTTTCAGATCATTAATATTAATGCTAGTGAGTAAAGCAATGCTCTGGTCCAGAACTACCAGAAACTGGAAAAACCCTAGAAACACTGCAATTTTGCACTGGATGAAGTCTCCGTTGCACATTTTTCAGGAATACTGATAAAAAGAACTAAGTCTCTTATCAAAAAATTACTTAAGCAGCTGAATTTTACAGCACAGCATCATGTTGTAAAATGGTAATCATTACCTTTTTTCCTGATTTTTTTGTGCATTATTGTTCTTTTTTTCATTTAGACTTTCCAGCACCTTCTTTTTTAGTGATTTTATAAATTTTCACATGAACAAGACATTCTGTTCCAAGGTATTTTTTGCTCCTACTTTTTTTTTTTTAACCATCCTAGAACAATCACCCGTGATATAAAAATCTCAAAATGTCTTGAGATTTTGTTAAAGGTCACAGAAACATCTCAGTCCTAAGTGAACATTGTTCTTTGTGCACTACATGTCTTCTGGCCTTTCTTGTGGATCTGTGAGTGAGGCCCCTACCCCTGATACTCTGTGGGTGATTCTGCCAGCACAAGCAAATCGATCTTGCTCACTTTCTATCTCCCACAAGATATATTTTCTCCTCCTTCAGTTTCTCCACACTAGCTAATTAAACTCCTCTCTACTCTGTGTTTGGTGGTCTCCTCACCAAGAAATATCTGTCTAGCTGTTGCACTTCCAAATGAATCAGAAATTAGTCTGATTGAGACACAAGCATTTGGTGATTCTTTCCAAATATATTCAGCTGGAAAAAAAAAATAAAATTCTAAGGAGGTCACATTAACTGATGTCTACATAGCATATATTTATACAACATACTGCAGAGAAGCAAAAGTAAGCCGCAATTCTGGCCTTCAGCCATGGCCAAAACAGACAAATATGAACAATGAGTTAGCATGGAAACAAAGGTGGGGGGAAAGCTGAGGGTGAAGGAAAACAAGAGCTGATATTTGCAAGAGCAGACTGGGGGATTTAAGAGTACCTTTCATAAATTTCAATGGCTTCTCCACTGCAGGAATGGGTGCAGACAGCAGGACTAGCACAGCTGTGCAGATGCAGTGAGCAGTGCTCCCTCTTCCCCAGGCTGGGACTCAGAGCAGGGCATGCTGTGGCAGGCTGTGGCTGTGAGGGACAATCAGGAACCCCCTGATGTTCATTCCAGCTTCACTTTGCTCCATGTATCTGCCATGCAGACCCCTGAACCTGGAGGGAAGCTGTAGTGCTGTGTGAGTTACCACTGCCAGAGCAGGACAATGCAGAATCATCTTTCATCGTTCATGTGACTTTTTATTTCATATGCCATAGTGTTTTGATGTTCACAAAATGTTTCCAGGTATTCCTTTAGTGGTATTGTGGATATATTCATGCTACTACTTTTTGTCCAACCCTATTATCTTTAAAAAATTGCTAGCAGTACACTAAACTGAAACTGATACATTGTTCTTGATAACTTTTTACTCCATAAGCTATAATACAAAATGTACTGAAGTGAATAATTCAGAATTTATACTGAAACTGTATCCAAGTATGAAGCAAAAACACCCGAAAATATTACCTTAGATTGTTCCAATGCATCCATGGAAAGAAATATGGTATCATAGGATTTCATGCTCATAAATTTTAACCACAAAATACTCCAATATGAGTTATTCATTAAGGCTACCACTACAGATCCCAACAGTTAGCCCACTTTGGAAGTTCTAGTTCAAACAACAAGAGAGTAGCAGCTTGCTTTAACTCAGCTTGTTCATCAAACAATTCCCACATGAAGCAGTATGAAATATCTGTACTTCCTAGGTAGCAAATTCTATCATTTCACCCAGCTCAGAATGTTACAAAAATCACCTAATCTTTTCCTTAAAAAAACCCACAAAAGAGGTCTGATGAATCACTCTCTAGAAGAGCCTCTTTCTCTTCATCAAGGTCAAAAGAAATCTAGCTAAGATAGGGATATCTGTATTGCACAAGTCTGAGGCTGGAGGAGATTGAATCTCAGCCTAGAGATAAGAAGCAATATTCTCCTTGCACTCAAGCTCCCAGCAGTCTTCAGGACTGAATTTTGGCCTGTTTTTTCACTGCTCTGAGGGGCTGGAGGACTCGAAGTGCAGCCTCCTGTGTTCTCTGCTGAGCTGTGCCTTCTGCAGACCCTGGGAATTCCAGCTTTGTGCTTCCACGTGCAACTGAGACTTCAGGTCTGCACTACCAAAACGTGTCATGTAATGAGAGTGACCTCCAAGCCCAGCAAAAGGATCAGTCATTCACTTTATATCAGAACTGGCTATTTGCTATTGGGGAGTACAATTTGCTGAGATTCTGTATTAGAGTTTTTCCCACATTTTATTTTTTTTTTCCAATTTCTACACATACATACCTCATGGCCCTGATTTGGTATCTGCATTTACAGACAACTCTCCAAGTTCTGTATTAAACTGAAAAGGAAGACTTTTTCTCCTGTGCTATTGTTTGAGATCTTCATAAAATTCTTATTGCATAGCTGTCTTTTTTTCCAAAATCTCTATTCACAGGGCATGTAAAAACATAGATCTTTTATTATGTAAATAAAGTCTACAAGAAGAAAATGAGGAGGGCTGAAGCTATGTCTGACTTCATGCATCACAATGATTGATTTTTGCTATCATTAAACAGCTATTTCTAACGCGTATTTTGCAATGGAGATAGAAAATATAAGGGTAAAATGCAATGGGTTTACAGCAACCTAATGTGACATAACATTCATTTTTAATGAATTGATGTGATTATAACTTCCTAATTTCTAGTTTTAAATAGATACTTCTGATGCTGTTATGGAAACACAGTAATAACAAAAAACAGATTTATTGAAAAGTTACCTTATGCTTAAATTAAATAAAATCATCTCTTCCAGTACTCTGCCTACCATTTTCTCACAAAATTGCATTCTATATTGGAAAAAAAAAAACTTTGGTGTTTTAGAATAACCCCTATGTGGTCATTCACTGACAGTCACAATAAATTTGTCATGAAAAGTTTTGTCTGGTTAAAGGCAGGATTATTTTAATAGTTTGGCTATTTAATGGGCTTCAGGCAGGCACAATGATTTTATACAGAACTGCATAAAAGTCTAAAAGAAACCTTGCTATTTCAGTGAATCCATGCTGCCTACTCTAAGAGTGCACTGATGGAGGTTCAAGTTCCATTTCAGCTCTAAATAAAACAGAGATTTTCCTCTCAGCTTAAGCTATAAACACAAACAAAATCCCTGTATTAGAGCTGAGCCATTGCCTGGCTTTCTAGACCTATCTACATTTAAAAGTGTAAACTGCTGCTGATGCAAGACCAAATTTTAGTTATAGCCATTCACCATCTCTGTAAATCATTACTGAATGATACTATACCACCCTTCTCCTATGAAGTGTCTATGACCTTATCCCATCTCTGGCCTTTATTCTTTAGCACCAGCCAAACATAAAAAAAGGATTTTACAAAACCAATAAAATCAATTCAGTTCTTACCTTGACTGGCCAAGACATTCCAAGTGGGTTTCCAGAGGTTATTTCAATCCTTAGCACAATGGCTGCAGCCAGCACCATGAGCTTAGCTCTCAGCTTGGTTTTCAGAAATATCTACAAAATAAAGCAAAATAAAATAACCTAATTTCCTATGATGCAGGTATCAAAATATATGAGTAAAATATTTATAAAGCTTTTTGCATTAAAATTGTACATTTCAAGCATAATTTTCCACTTGATTTATATCTTTGCTAATTCTTTTCCAATTTAGAGGTGACTTTCAAAGCTCCCTTCCAACCCAGATTATTATAAGATTCTATGACAACTGCCTTGAATGATTTGTAAACTTAAATTGCTTTATAGAAATGATGTCCTAAAGTAAAATATTAAATTCAATTATATTAGAAAGCTCAGGTTATTATAAAGAAAAAATACAGGCTTTCTCAGTGGACTCTTCAACAGTAATTTTTCATTACATGATTTTCAATAAGGAAACAACATCAAGTCAATTCCTAATGCATGTAACTTTGTTGTACTCAAAGGGCAACAACCAGATTTTTATGGCTTTAAGAGCCTATGTCAAACTAACAGTGTCATATTAACCCTTGCAATTTAGAGAACTGTACAGTTTCCTGCAGTTTTTAAGAAATAAATAAAAAATCATTCCAGTTTAGTTAACTTACTTTGATGTCCAGTATGTAAAATGCATGCAAGTCTCAGAATGAAGCCATGACACCATAAGACTGGGGGGGGTGGGGGGTACTTTTTGAGATCTTTTTCTGCTGGACACAGCAAAGCTTGTGCAGAATACCTCAGTGTCTCCACAAATGTGAATACTTTGCCCCTACATTCACCTACCAGCACTTCTAAAACCGTCACTCCTGGTAATCCTTTCTAAGATTCATTCCACAATTGTGGAATATATTCATCACATATGTCAGAGAAGCAAAGTTTCTCAAGCACAGTGAATACTTAGCATTTTAGCTCTCTCACAGGTGAAAAAAAAACACCTGTGAGACTATTTTTGCTTAGAGCAAACTTTGCAACTTACACATTTCTGCACTGAGTCTTATCAGTTGGAACAAACGCTTTATATTTCTCTTTCTGCTTTAAATTAAGAAGTGCTTTCATCATTATAATTTTAGATTGAAAAAGAAAATGCTTGCAGAATAAATCATGGTTTCATGACAATGGCTAACCTACCCTTAGCAGCCAAAGGGAGATTTATCAGTTCTGTTCATAAACATTGATACAGACAGAATGAAATTATCATCATCGTGGTTTTTATCGATTATTATATCACACAATGTGACTTAAAGTGTGACACAAAATACCTCGAAAAATATTTCACCTCCAAGTGTTTATGTCAATAGCTAGGAGAAAAATTCTTTTTCTTGACCTTTCACCACAGGCAAATCTTCCACATATTACATATTGACTTTGTGTATTTCAGAACATCTTGAAAAATGAAAGCTTAAATGAGTTTTGATCAAAGGTTGCTTTCTTTTGATAAAAAAGGATTAGCTAAAAAAACTTCTGTTAAAAAAATATAACCTAAAAAAAGGAGGCATCTTACAATAGCATTCACAATCCATACACATAATCTAAAGTCTGTATGAAAATACGGGAAAAGTTATCAGACTCATATCCCAGATGTAGAACTGTTAATTTTACAGCTTCTGCTTCATTAATGTAGTAGTAAAATGAGGGGGAAACATTTTTACAGCATGCAAAGGGCACACATTCATGCTGGATATCCAAGTTTTGTCTTACTGCATCAGTGGGTCAAACCTGCCCAAAAGCACAATTAATTTTAGTAACATCACCTGATTTGAGGTAATGGGAGTGAAGTTTCATTTGTTCTGCTTCTCTAGGAGTCTTTTGTAGCTATTGAACTACTCCTTTGTCCAGGTTGTACATACAAATTAACAATCTATTTAGCATCTGCAGAAATATAGGCTTATACTCCTGAAAGTAAAAAAAGGGATGACCACATACATATATAATGTAAATTAATGAAACCTTTAAAAGAATAAAAGTCAAGAAACTAATTTCTGATAGGACCTTCAGAAAATATGAGTATAATTTCATGATGTGTCCTAATTTCATCCAGCCAGGACAATCCTCTCATCCCTCAGCTTCCAGGTCTTTATTGTACCCATACTGACAAAACTTTCATCTCTTCTCCTGCAGAAAACCTTAAAAAAAAAAAAATCTGCTTAAATTATCATCTATAAGGAGTCTTGTGAAAAGATGGTTCTTGAAAACCTATAGAGAAAACACTGGTCACAGGTTCTGTGCTCCAGACTTCGTTATGTCTGGCATTTCCTTCCTTCCTTCCTTCCTTCCTTCCTTCCTTCCTTCCTTCCTTCCTTCCTTCCTTCCTTCCTTCCTTCCTT
>JANRGV010164525.1:0-10300 GCA_024734035.1 Alethe castanea
GCCCTGCGGGCGCTGGTGTCGGTGGCCGCCGGGCTGCTGGCCTGCGGCGTGGCCAGCGAGTACGACTATGTCAGCTACCAGTCAGACATGGGCCCTTACCCTGGCGGGCGCTTCTACGCCAAACCCCACCAGTGCGTGCCCATCCCTGCCGACCTGCGGCTCTGCCACAGCGTAGGCTACGACAAGATGGTGCTGCCCAACCTGCTGGACCACGAGACCATGGCCGAGGTGAAGCACCAGGCGAGCAGCTGGGTGCCGCTGCTCAACAAGAATTGCCATATGGGCACCCAGGTCTTCCTGTGCTCCCTCTTTGCCCCCGTGTGCCTAGACCGGCCGGTCTACCCCTGCCGCTGGCTCTGCGAGGCCGTGCGTGACTCCTGTGAGCCTGTCATGCAGTTCTTTGGCTTCTTCTGGCCCGAGATGCTCAAGTGTGACCAGTTTCCCCAGGATGACGTCTGCATTGCTATGACAGCTCCCAATGCCACCGAGGTCTCCAGGCCCAAAGGTAAGGCATGGCTGGTGCTGCATCCTTGCTCCTGGCACTCTGAGCTGGCAGGGCTGAGGGGGCTTTTGTGGCTGGAGGCTCACCCGAACTCTTCTTGGCAGCAGCTCCCCTCTATCCTCTGGGCACTGTCTGTGCCCTACTGTCCCAAGGAAGGTGGCTGCCCTGCCAGCTCCTCATCCCTATCCCAGAGCCTTGGGACAGGCTGTTTGGGACATGATGGGGTTGTGCCTGTTCTGATCTCTGCACTGGGATCCCTGATCCAGCCCTGAAGAATCAAGGTGTGACCCTCTGTCCTCAGATGCTGCACTGCCCTGGTTTTGCTCTCGAGCCAGACTCCTGCCCTGGGCAGCAGGAGGATGTGTGGTCTCCACGGCACAAAGTGCTGGCTGACTGGAGCCAGCAGTGGCAGCAGTCCTGGTAGGATCCCCGACGTCCAGTGCAGTCCTAGGGCAAGAGGCTGGGCAGCTGGTGACTGGGTGTGCAGTGGAGATCCAGCCCTGCCCTCGGGTGGGCAGGGAGAGGGAGCAGGAAACCTGCCCAGAAACGACTAGGGAAAGTGAACGTGGTTCGTATTTGTTTCCATTGCATGCAGCACGTTTCTGTGGTGCCAGACTGGCTTGTTCAAGTTGCAGTGAGTCTGGCTTGTTGCTGGAAACTTGAAAATAAATAAATATCCTGGTGTCACTTCAGCGTTTGCTATTGGAGCACTGTGAAAGGCAGGCAGGAGGAAATGTTTGTAGAGGGAGATGGCAGAGGGCTCTAAGAGATGGCAGTGCTTTTTGGCCAGCAGAGCCTCACCGAAAGGAATTGTCACTCCGGATTCGGTGGGGGCATCGTGCCTGCCTCGGGGAGACGGGCAGGCAGCGGGGGCTGAGTGGTCTCCGTGGTTCTGCGCTGTGCCAGGGCTGCTCTGCAGCGACAGCTGCCCTCTGCAGTCACCTGTGCACACAAAGGCTGGACGTGGTGCTCGACTGCGAGGAGTAACCCAGCCGACGGGACTGTGCAGTGTCATCTTGCCCGTCTTGAAGGGACTGCAGAGAGCCCTGTGATACAGGAGAGCAGCGGGGATCCTGCAGTGCAGGGCAGCAGCAGGGATTCTGCTGCAGAGGGGACGTGCTGAGGCGTCTGTGGAGCTGTGCGAGGGCAGCACAGGCAGTGGCACCGTGGCTTTGCCATGGCAGGCACAGGGGACACAGGCTCAGTACCCAGAGCAGCTGGAGCAGGAGCCCGTGTCACATCTCGGCAAGGACATCCAGGGGCAGGTGGAACGTGGAGCTTGTGCCAGTGCCAGGGGTGGGGAGGCTGGGGGGCTGAGCTGGGGCTGGTCTCACTGCCAGGCACCCAGCCTCTCCCCTCAGTGGTGGCAGCACGGCCATACAGGCTTCCTTGGCATGGCTTTGCCCTTACCGATGTGACTGCTGGAGAAACCTCGTTGTTTTCCAGGAATGCTCTGAATTAATATGTCTTACATGAACCTGGACCCTTGGTCAAGACCGCAGCCGTGTTCTGTGTTGCAGGTACAAAGGTTGCTTTTATTTCCCCGGGGACTTGCAGCCAAGCACACTCCTGGGGCAGCTGGGTCTGAGCTGCCCCTTCCAGGTCTGAAACAGAGTCTGAGCTGTGTGCAGGTCATTAATTTTACAGATACTAATGAGCCAAGACAGTCTTCTAAATGAGCAGCATCTGCCAGCTCTTCCTTTGAGTAGACATTCTCTTCACCTTTCAGACCTGTCTTGAAGGCAGCACTGGGTGGGGCACTACTGCTTTCTTGTGGTGCCTCCAACAGTTTGGAGTGAAAAAAGCAAACTCCAAGTTAATTGCAACCACTGCTGTGATGTGAGCCAGCACCACTGCATCTCCTTTATGCGACAGAGGATCTGTTAATGACCCATGGGGCACCCATTGCTTCAGCCCTGGTGCTGCCACCTCCTGCCGATGTCCAGTCATCCTAGGTGACCTGCAGCTCCGTCCTTGTCCCTGTGCTGGCTAGCTGCTTTCATCTGCCTGGCTTCTGCTATGTGCACCCTGTCCGTGGTTTGCTTGTGTTTTCTGTCAGCACCAGCTCCTGGAGCCCCTTTGCTCTTGGGTGCAAGGGTGTTTCCTGTTGATTCAAAGAGGGTCAGAACCAAGCAGTGTACCCGCTTTTCTCTTGGTACTAATAAGAACAAACTCTTTCACTATTTTTCCCCATTAACACCTTAAAATTGGAATTTGTTTCTGCCTCTCAAAGAGCTGACCTGCTGAATTCCTTTCTCCTTAAGCACAGGCAGTAAAGCCTGCAGGCCCACAGGATGCATCAGGGGAGTTGCAGATTAATACAGCATTACACATTCTTTCTCTTGCCCCTGGAGTAAGCTGGCTTTACAGCCAGGCAGTGGAAAATGGTCAGCAGGGAACAAGTGAGCTGAGGCAGGCTGAGATTGTGCTTGGAGCTGAGCCTTAGCTGCAGCAGATGGGCCCCAGCCAACCTGCACTGGGCCCCAAGGGTGGGCTGGAGATGTCTGCTGTAGTGCCTTGGGAGGGATGGGAGGGCTGGCAGTGCTCGATAGCTGTGGCTCCACAGAACAGCAGATTTCCTGGGGCACAGAGTTGGGCAGGAGCTGGCTGGGCCCCCAGTGTCTGTTTTCCTGACTGTAGCAGTGATGTGGTGACCCAGGGCAGAGGACGATTTTCCTTCCCATTGGCAGGGACAGTGTCTCTTGCAGTCCTGTTGTGCTGTGAAAGGGCTGCAGGAGGCAGGGCTGGAGAGTGGGTTGATTTAGATTGGATACAAGGAGGAAGTTTTTTGCAGTGAGGGTTGTAAAACGCTGGCACAGATTACATAGAAACCTGGTAGATGCCCCGTCCTTGGAAACATTCATGGCAGGTTTGGTGGGACTCCGGGCCACCTGATCAAGTTAGGGCAGGGGGATTGTGCATAAGTGAAGCTGCTGCCTGTGGAAGGGGCTTCCCAGGGGCTACTCAGGTCCAGCCCGCAGGGTGGCTGCTGGCTCTGCCCTCGTGCAGCAGGGCAGGGGTCTCTGCCACCTTGGGGGTGTTACAGCCTGTTCAGGGGCTGCTGGAGCATAGCTAGAACAAAGCCTGTGTGTGCACCAGGAAACAATGAGTCATTTTCAATTTTTGTTTGCTTTTTGTTTCTATTTTAATTGGTTGCCTGAAAAAGCTTGTAGAGTGGATGCAGCATTGGCTTTCATGTTTGTCTGGCTGCTGTAGGCTTGGCCAGCCTCCTCGTGTGCACTTTGGCTGCTGAGGCAGATTGGAGTGCTTGGCATGGCTTGTTCCTGATGGTGATCCCCAGTACAGTGATGAGCTCCTGGCTCTGCAGCAGATGGAGGGCTGGGCCTGTGTCACCTTCCTGTGAGGATCCTCTCTCCCTGGTCATGAGCTCATGAGATGTGCAGCCTGGAAAGAAATATTCTGACTGCTGATATTAAAGTGTTATGGATGCCATTGTATCTCCAAAGGCTGGCTTCCACCTGTGTCTCTGAGTGAGATGGTGATGGTGGCAGTTGCATATTAGGGTTCTGGAAGAGTAGTTTACCAGCTGATGGGAGCTCTCAGAGGTACACACACTGTGGGGCTGCAGAGGTGGAGGTTGGTGCTGTGCAGGCTCACTTGTGACTTGCACTGGGAGTGAGCAGAAGGCCAGTTGCTCTGCATGTGTGATTAATAAAGTCATGGTGCATGTCCCCAGGAATTTGCATTTGGCACAGAAGAGATTTGGGGGTGGCGACAGGGAACGAACAAGCCACAGAAAACAAATGTCTGGCCTGAAAACCCATGGGGATCTGTGGCTGAGGAGACACGACTCTGTGGTGGTGGCTGTGCCTCCCTCGCCAGCCGTGCTGGCTCTGCACCCCTCTTTCTGTGACACCTCTCTGCTTGGTCCAGCAATGCTGTGGGTTTGCTGGCCTGGCTGAGGGCTGGAAGGCCATGAGTGTTCTGTTTACGTGCAGGGACTGGCAGATGTTTTGCTGCAGTCTTGTCCCTGAGAATAACTCCCTTGTGTGGGAAGAGCCCTCCGTCTCGCTGGACCAGGAACAACCAGCATCTCCCAGCTCAATAAATTCATCTGCCAGTAGCTCAAGTCTACGTCTGTGCTGCTGGGTGGTCTGCTCCAACTGCAGATGGGAACCTGGAAACAGATTCTTATTCTCTGCGTGAAGTGAGCTTTCCTCCCAGGACAGATCCTGTGAAATCCCCAGGGCTGGCGTTTCCCAAGAGGCAGATATCAGGAGCAGAGCTGGCTCTGCTCTGCTGCCCTGGGCTCAAACCAGAGGAGGATGGCCACTGGTGGTGGTGGCAGCGTCCACGAGAGCTGTGCTGCTCCATCCCCAGCCAGTGCTGCTCTGGGACAGGAGGGAGGGTGGCGAGGCCCTGCCTGGGCACTCTGTGGGATGGTCCCAGTGCTGAGGGCAGCACTGGGCTGGGCTGTCCCAGCACTGAGCCCCCTTGCCTGGCACCTTGCAGCACCTTGGCACTTGAGCCATCTTTGGGCAGCATCCTGCTGCTGTGCCGGGGTTCGGGCATCGTGGGGCTGCCTTGGCATGCTGTGGGGGAGGCATTGTCAGCAGGCTGTGGGCCATGCCCCTGGGCAGGCAGCTCCCCTCAGCTGAGTGCCTGGCCCTGAAAACTCCTCTTTTTGCCAGTGCTGTCCTTTGGCTCTTGGCAGCTGCCTGTGCCTGGCCTTGGGGCCACTGACAGCATTGGAGTGGGGCTGGCAGAAGGCTGCCTTTGGCCAGTGCTGCCCTGTGAGCTGCTGCGTGGTTCCTTACACCCACTAGGGTGCTGTCCCTCACGAGTGGGAGCTGGGAACCCATGGCAGAGTGCATGGGCATGGATACCCCTCGAGGGTGATGGTCTGGCAGCATTGGCAGTCTGCAGTGCTGCTTGTGCTGGCTTCTCACCACCTCTCAGCTCTCTTCACATCTTTTCTCTTGCCAGGAACGACTGTGTGTCCCCCTTGTGACAACGAGATGAAGTCAGAGGCCATTGTGGAGCACCTGTGTGCCAGCGAGTTTGGTAAGGAGGAGCACTCTGGGGCGGGGCAGATGGCTCCCGTGTGGGCCAGACTGGGACTGCCACAGTTCCCTGCCCGCAGTGGTGCTGCTGTGTCCTGCAGTCTGTCCCCAAGGCCAGGCACGTGTGCCTCTAGATGTCAGTGTGGGTATGTGGAGGTGGGTGCTGTTAGGAAATGCAAAGCTACTTGAAAGCTTTGTCCTAAATGAGTGAGTGAGTCAGATAATCAGAGGTAAACTGAACTTCATTTAAAAAAAAACAAGATTATCACAAGGAAATATATTAGCTTTCTCAGATCAAACCCAGAATTGACTGATTTTGACATCCTTGCTGGTGAATGTAACTTTCCCGGCAGATTATTAAAGGCATATTGAACAAGGTGTGCATTCCTGGGGGATTAGCACTTGAATGTGCCCTGTACTGAAAGCGTGCTCATGCAAACCCAAACCTGCTCTGCATGTTGGTTGTTACCCTTTCTGCTGGAAATGAATTCTCAACTCCTGCAGATTTGGTATGCCAGAAGTCCTAAGTCCAGCGCAGGCTGTTTCTAACAGGGAAGAGCATGGACAGAAACACCCATGTCATAGTTTCCCAGGAATGTGCATGCTTCTGGCTTGGCTGGGGAGCGGGAGCAGGCATTCAATGCGTGGCCTGGCTGGGGAGTGGGAGGTGCTCTGTTCTGGGCAGACCATGGGAGCTGGATGAGAGCTGCCCTGCCTCGCTGCACACCAGGGAGAGGCACTGGGGAGGGAGAAACAGCCTCTGGGACAGCACAGCTGGTTTGGGTGGGAGCTCCCTGCAGTGTGCAGGGGCATTGCCCAGGCCAGGGGCTGGGACACTTCAACCGGAGGAGTGAGGGGCACTGCCAGTGGCTGCAGTAGGTCCAGTGGTGCAGGTGGGTCACTGCAACACCTGTCCCCTTGTGTGCAAGGGTGAGCTGAGGTGCTGTCCTGCTGGGAAGGGAAATACAAACTTAACCACATGCTTGTCATCAGCTTGTGCTGCTAAATATCCTCCCGTGCTCTGGAACAGTTGCACAACGGGGAGCAGAGGCCAAACCAGAAGAATTCCCTGCCTTGGCAGAGCAGCTTGGGACAGTGACTTGCCCACAGTGTAAGCTGTTATTGGGAAAGATGGTGGTGACAGTGTCCAGAGGATGGAGTTATTTCTTGGCAGATGTGGCCTGTCTGTGGCCAGCTGGGGAGCCAGGAGCACGGGATAGGATGCACTGCAGGTCCTGCCTGTGCCCTGTGAGAGAAGGCATGTAGGGGTGAGAAGGATGTCTCAGTGGAGGGAGTGGCTAGTGGACAATGCATTGGCTTCAGGAAGTTTTCCCAAAGCTCAGTGCATGGCCCGTGGATCTTTGTTTAGTCTTGTGGGGTTACTGTCATGGGGTGATTTCTCAAGGAAAGCTGTTTATCTGGCGCTATTATAAACTCCCAAACCTTCAGGCTGAGGTTTCTCATCCACATCCACCAAGGTAAACACAGGCAGCTGACAGGTTACAGATCCTCATCAAAGCCAGACATGTACAATAAATGTTTAAACTAACATGTGCTGCATGGGGCAGCTGTTGGTAGTCCTGCACGGATTCCCACTGTGTCGTTACTGCAGGTTTCTCTTACATCCCAGCAGCTTGTTACAGAAAAGATCTGAGGACACTTTGGCCAGCACAGCAGTGTGACTGTGCCAGTGTTGGAAGTGGCTGTGAGCAGCCCTGGTGTAGGTGTAGGGTACAGTGTGGGAAGAGAGCTGCAGTGAGCTGTGAACACAAACTGTAGAGACAAGGCAGGAGAGATCGTGGACAAGGTCTGGGCGTCAGAGGGGTGCCAGGAGACTGCCAGCCTCATGGGCCCGCAGAACTCTGGGTTGGCCTTTGTTTGAGCAAAGATGAACGTGGACTCTGGGGCGCTTTTTGGGGCAGCTTGGCTGCTCCTCTGGGGTAAGCCAGCTTTGGGGTGGATGTCAGCGAGGGGTGCCAGAATCCTGGCCTGAGCACAGAGCAGCGCGGGGGCTGGATCAGGTCTGTGGGGGTGGCTGTGGTTGGATTTTAGTGTGTGTGTGTATTTTAGCTGGTGTGCTGAGGCAGCCAGGGGTGCAGGAGGAAGCATGAGATCGGCCTCCAGTGCCCCCACAGCCGCCTCCCCCGCTGCCCTGGGCTGCAGCCAGCGCTTGTTTCTTACTCCAGGAGTTCATTCCACGCTCTGTTTCTCTTAGTGATTTTATTTATTGTTTCTGCCCTTTCTCTGGGGTCTGAGGGGATCCTGCTGAACGGGCTCTGTGGCACTGGGGACTGCAGAACAATCAATACATGCTGTTTATTTTTTCTCTGTGACTGACAGGTCCTTGCCTGCAGCCTTCTCCTGTTACAGCCCTAATGTGTCTTCTGGCAGATTTCTTCCTTCTCAGTGATTTCTATAGGAAGGAAAAATGAGGCTGAAGGAACAGTGGAGCTTTCCCTTCTCTCACATTCCCTTTCCTGCACATGAGGAGCTGGAGTGGGGCCCCTGCCCGGGCAGGCCGGAGAACAGCAGAGGCAGCATCCTGGTGCCAGGGTGTCCTGTCCTGTGCTGAAAAGGAGGGGTGGAGGTGCCAGTGGGGAACAGGAGTGGTGCATGGTAGTGGGCTGTGAACAGGACTCAGGGGCTCCTGCTCTCAGCTGGTGACTACCCCAGTACAATGCTGCCCGTGGAGAAGGTTGTGCTGGAACACGTGTGTGTCCCATGAAGGGAAATGGTTTGGGGCTTGTGGGTGGCATGTCGATCCTGCAGCCCTCTTGGGCCACTGTGGCATGCAGAGTGGCAGGGGCTGGTGCTGCCACCAGTGCCACAGCTGGTGCTGGAGCAGCCCGTGGTGCCAGTGCAGCTGCTGGGCTGGGAAGGTGGCACGTGCTCCCGCTGTGGATAGCCCTGCTGGGGTCAGCTGCAGCCTGCAGCCACAGCTGGAGATTGATTCTGTCTGAGCAGCCTGGCCTGGGATCTCAGAGGCCGTTCTGGCCGCTCTCCCACTTGGTGCTGAGACAGATTTGGTGCAGCGTGGGGGGAGTGCAGAGGCCAAGGTTCCTGGTGAGGAAGCTGTTTGCTTTGGCAGCTCAGCTGGGTCCTGGAGCCAAGACTCAAAGCTCCTGCTCGAGCCTTTTGCCTGCGGCATTCCCAGCGCTGGGGGGATGCCAGGAGAGCTGTGCAGCCCCTGCAGTGGGGTCCCCCAGCAGTGCCATGGGCTGGGAAAGGCAGGAGCTGGAGACTGCCTCCCACTGCCTGGTGCGGAGCTCTGAGAGCAGGGTGCAGTGGATGTTCCCTCAGGCATCACTTTCAGCATGCCAGAGCTGTGTCTGGCCAGCCACTGTGGAGCTCAGCTTTCACCCCTGGGAGTCTCACCTGGAATGTGGCTTGGGGCTTAGGGAGTGTGGCGCAGTTAAGTGAACAAGGGGAATCTGGGGAGTCAGGTCACTGCAGAGAAACAGGGGCTGAGCAGAGATCGTTGTGCTTGTGTGACTGCTCAGCCTGCAGCAGCAAAGGCGCATGAAGCTTGGTGGTGCCTGGGCCAGGCTGTGTTTAGCTGGGCACCACTGCAGGCTCTTGCTGGTTGTGAGCCATTGCTGCTGGGAAGAACAGAGCCTGACACAAACTATTTGCACCCCTGGTCAGCCTCCTCCTTCATCCCCCTTGGCATTATCCCATCTTGGCTCTGTGTGCTGCTCTGCACGAGCAGGGTTTGGATGAGGTTTTGGTTTACATCTGGATTTCTGGCTCCCCTGGGCAGTCCCAAGGAGCTGCATGGCTGGATCACAGAGTGCTGTGTGCAGGGAAGGGAGCGGCTGCAGCACCCACAGCACAGCATTACCAGGCCTTCTTTGTCTCCAGTGCTGTGTGATACCTGGAGTATATCACCTCTTCCACAGCTGGCAGATCCTCTTCCTCCTCTAACAAAGAGGATCAGACTTTGCAGTGATCTCAGCAAAGCAGTTTGCAAACAAGCCATTTTTCAAAAGTCTCTTACTGTGCTGTTCTAATGGTGTTTTACCATCCCTCCTGGTCTGGCCACCTCTGTGCTCAGTGCAAGGGCTCCATGAATAAAGGAAGTGAGGCTGACATTGGGGGGTGTTGCTGCTACTGCTGCCCAGTTGATGTCATGCAGCTTAGAGCTGCTTGAAAACCACTTACTTCATTTTCCAGATTTGTTGCAAACTGATCTGGTTCAGCATCTTTAGCTCCTTAAAGCTGGAGTCTCTTTAGGTCCTGAATTTGGAAAACAGATGGAATGAACATTTCTCTTAGGTTTCCAGTCCTGGATTGCTTTTTTACACAATGACAGTGTAACAGGACAGGGCTGTTGGCAAACCTGGGGGATATTTTTGGCACCATTGCTTCTGTTGCCAGGGTAGAGGCTGGGAGCACAGGGTGGTGCTGGGTCTCTGCTGCCTGCCTGGGATGTCATCCTGCTGTCCTGCTGCCATCTGTGTCTGGAGCAGTGACAGTGCTGCCATCCAGGAAGCAGCACGTGCTCACTGTGTTCCAGCAGAGCAGGACTTCAAGGAATGGTGCTGTGGGGACCTGTCTCCCTGCCAGAGCCAAAGGTTCTGCCTGCAACTGTCCTGAGACTGTAATGAGAAGGGACAGCAGCCAACAAATCACCTCTCTGAGCACTAGTTATCTCCAGCTCTGAAGTAAACTCCCAAATGATGAAAATATGTTAGCAATTTTTGGCCATATGTGCTTTTCCCCAAAAATGAGGCAGAGCCAAATGGCACAGAAATGATGTTTTAATGTACAACAC
>JANRGV010164795.1:0-10283 GCA_024734035.1 Alethe castanea
TATTATTATGATTATTATTGTTGTTCTTTATTATTATTATTTCAGTGCTTTTCCTCCACTTTGCTTATGCTTCAAGCTTGGCAATTTCAGTGCAGGACTGCAAAACCATGCTGGGAAGGACAGTGGAAAGACAGAAACTCTGCTCTGGGTCATCCCTAAAGCTATACTAAAAGCATGGTACCTCTGGGGCTGTTTGAATTCTGCTCTAGGGCCAAGTAGCTGCTTCTTACGCACAACCACCAAACGCTTTGGTATGGAGGCTAATTTCATGGTCACAATTGTACTATATTAAAACTGCTTTACAGAAGCACTGATTGAAACGGGAAGCCTTTCTTTCAACTGGGACACTCCATCATTTGTAATTACAACACAGAGAAAACAGAAACGCAACGCCCACTGCAGTTAAATAAACCAGTTTATTGCAGATTGCTCCTGAGCAGAGGGAGAGAACAACATCCCCGGGGAAAACAAATCCCTCCCTGTTCCCCTTAACAAGAATAGAGCTAAAAATGGCTTATCACAGAACTCACTTAATCCTATGTATTACCCGCATGGGTAAACGGAAAGTGCTGTACCACAGGAGATCCTGCTCCAAACCCCTTTAAAATCAGCAGAGTCAAATATTCTGGTACTAAGACTTCCCCGCTTGGCATCCCATCCAGACAGAAGCACAGCTCCTCAAACCGTAACATCGACTATCGCTATAAATACAGCATCTGAGAAATGAATCAATTCTTTGGATATATATTACTATGTAACTATATAGAACTTTATAGAACTCATATAACTATAAAGTTATAAATAACTATAAAGGTATCCATGAAGTTATAAATAACTATAAAGCAATAAATAAAGTTATAAAGAAAGCCACAAATAATGTATGAAGTTATAAAGAAAGCCATAAATAACGTACAAAGTCACAAATAAAGCTTTAGATAACACAGAAAGTTACAAATAAAGCTATAAATATCTTCCAAGTCAGCAAATGTGCAGAAGAGGCGTGAGCCCGATCCCAGGCGCCAGTTGTGTGCGGGGCGCTGCTGCCGGACTCTCAGCAGGAACCCACATGTTCACACACTCCTCATTCCGGTGCCTTCCTCCGCGAAGCAGCCCCGCTTGCAGGCTCCACCTCCCAGCTCCTGGGGATCTAGGAAGCAAAGAACACCGAGTCAGTCTCAGGCCTTGCCTACGGCTCGCTTGGCAGCACGCGCAGCAACTGCGCTGCCATCAGGTACAGGAGAATCCGGCCCAAAGGCGGCTGTGCCTTGAGAATTTGAGGCCGACTCTTTACAACAGCAATTCTTCCAACCTTTCAAAGCTGTCAATAGAAACACAGTGAAAAATAACATGTTCTTCAAGCTCCATTCTTTATCTCTGCATTTGCCACCATGGACACCAGCTGCCAAACATCAGTTGCTATCAAACCCTGGGGTTTGATAGAAATGATCCGGGCCACCACGAAGTCATTGATCAAGAACCCTCAGGTCTGCATGTTAAACAAAAGCCTGGCTGCTCCCAAGATGGCATCCAGCCTTTCCTCTCAGCTTCCTGGCATGTAGACTTTTCTCCTCACTGAGATGTTTGAAAGGGACAGGCGTTTGGAGCTGCATTATTAACTAGCATCAGCGTCTGGAATCTAGGGACTGCTCTTTCAAGTGAGCAACAGCTCTTCCAACTCCGCAATCCGCTCTCGTGTGAACAGATGAGAGGGAAACGGCTTCCCACGAGACTTGCAGGCAGCACCAGCCTCTCATCTAGGACGGGCCCAAAGGACTCTCTGTGTCCTCTTACGTCTCTCTAACCTGGGGCCAGTCGGGTGCCACCTGTAGGTTTGTGACTTGCTTGGCCTCACAGCTTCTGCTGCTTGTTTTTCTCATGGCTTTCTGCACGAGGATCAGCAGACTGGTACAAGATTTATGTAGTGATCTGAGCCAAAAGGTTGGGCTCGTGCACTGACTTCATCAGCGGGGTGGGGTTTTGCCCTCTCACTTCAACCCTCACCTCAGCAGTCAGTGTTTCTTTCGTGGCACTGTCACCCTCCAGCAAACGCATCTCTGGACTTCATCTCAGCGGTGTGTATTGTGACATCCAGGCTCTGACACGACTCCCACAGCTTCAGCTTTTATCGACCTGTCTCATTCTTACCCTTTTCCACAGAAGGGTACTCAGTGCCGGCATAGCCAAAGAAGCACGTTGGGAAGGACACCAAGGGCTTCTACAAGTGGAACGTTTGAAGCAAAGGCCCTTCCCGAGGTACTTACACTGCAGACAAGAACTCAACTCTTCTGATCTCCCCTTTCTGGAAGAGTTTCAGAGCAGCTGCCTTGCCCATCTCAAACAATGCAGAATCTCTTACTAGGGACTTACCCTCGTCGCAGCTGCGTCTTCTTTTCCTGCAGCCAGGTTTTACAGGTGACCCTGCCTCTTCTACAGCTCTGCTCACCGCCTCCCTTCCTGAAGTCTGCTGTCTCTCTGCTGTCACTGCGTCCCACTGAACACTGGCATTCTCCTTTAAAAACACACCAAACAAACAAAGAGACAAAGAAATGAAACCAAAGATCCCCCAATGTTTTCCTGTTATGGCTGTAGGGACAGAACTGTTCTCCACTCCAAATGGACGCCTGACAAGCGCTGAGCGCTGCCTGGGTGCTTTACGTGGCAAGTGTTTGGAACTCAGAAGTCAGGCTGCCAAGCTGAAACTAGAACCCACCAAGTCAGGGGACATGTCCTCACCGCCTGAACTTTGCCCTCCCTTCTCAAACCAGCTACGAGCAATAAGCCAGAACAACTCCAGCAGCAACACGTGTTGCTTGCTTTTCGGAGCCCTCTGCTGCTGCTCCGCATTTAGTTTGTAGGCAACCATTGCCTGACCTGCTCCATTGCCACGGCCATGGGGCAAAACTCTGTGGGGGAAAGAAAAGACTGAAAACAGCCAACCAGCCAAAGGATGTTTCTGTTCCACTGAGGAGGTCAAAGCCCAGAGTTCAGCGCTTGGAGCTCATCTGTAGACAGAAAGACCTTCCCTCTACCACCTCTTCTAGAGTACGGATCTCTTCTGCAAACAGCCCATAGAATCAACACCCTGAAGCTGAAGGAGCTTGTTCAGAGCCTGCAACGTTTCCTTCTAGCCAGGCAAAACAAAGCTTTTGACAACTACTACGTGGGAGTTTGCAGCAGACAAAAGCTCATCACACTTGCGAAGGAGGTACCACTGATGCCAAACCTCACAGTCCCCACCTCGAGTCTGTCGTTACTCAGTGTTAGATATACAAAAGGCAATGCCTGTGCACAGGAACAGAAATACAATCACAGTCTTTGACAAAGTGGTGTCAGAAGAGTCCGAGAGGCCTGTGCAAATACAGAAACTGAACACTCTGGGGAGAGCCAGTACCCCCCAACACACCTCCTGCTCCTGCAGGATACCCACTTGTGCTTGGAAATGGGCTGTCTGTGTGTATGGCACGAAGACTGCAAAGAAGGCCTTGTGAAAACCCTTTGGCTAGCAATGCCTTTGTCTAACATCCCATCCACAGTTCCTGGGCATAAAAACTAGGAGGAGGAAGGAGGACTGTAGGTCACTACCTTCGCCAGCCAGAGCCCACATTTCATGAGCCATGAGCTAAACCTCTCCGCTCCTGGGCACATTTACCTCCCTTTAGCCCTTACCTGCTCTGCGCTCAACAGTCCTTCCAGAACAAGCACTGCAGGGGGTTGAGCTGGGCAGTGATCCAGCTGTTCTCTGCCTTCCTTGGGGGCTTCCTCTGTGGCCACAGGTTCTAGTGCCATTTCAGCACCAGCAGCACGGTTGACGGATGCAGTGTCATAGGGAGCAAAAAGGAGTTCTCCAGCGCAGCCTTCTGCAGCAGTTAATGCTTGAGCTGCTGCCATCAGAAATGATGTGTCTGCCGCTGCAGGAGTCAGAGGCGCCAGCTGACTTTCCTCAATGGCAGAAGGGGTGTCGCTGCTCCCACTGTTAACCAGGAGTGGCTGACTTCTGGTACACTGAGGGGCTGACACCTCGCTCTCCACAGGTTCCAGTGGCACTGCTTCAGCGTTGGGGGGTGAAAGCATCTTATCCAGAACCTCCAGTACGGCGTCAAAACTTAATTCCTCCATCATCTTCTCTTCACCAGATGCCCCGCCACAGGGCAGCCATTCAGCTGCAGAAGGCGGCTGCGCTGGGGGACTCTGGGAGAAACAAAATAGAGGGAGCGTTCATACCAAAACCACACAGTGATTGATCAGTCAGGGCTGATGGTATTACTGTTTCTAAGGGCCGTGCAGGTGCTTTCTGATGATCAATACACAAGCAGGGCAGGATGAGCAATGCTGCGGCTGCCTGCATCCCTCAACAGAACCTTTGGGAAGTGCCTGCCTCAGAGCACACACAAGGTAAACTGATTATTGGCCAGAGCTCAGCGAGATCCACAGGCAAAGCACTGTCTCCTGTACCACCTGCACAGCCCCTGCCACCCTGCTCCAGGAGGAATGATCCAGGCTACACTAACACTTGGACACCTCAAGTCCTTTTGAGCCGTTCTGTACAATACTCGTGCTGTCCTGCTCAGAGGCAGCCAGGCACTGACCTGCCAGCGCTGGTTTACGTCCCTGCTTGCCTCTGGGCTGCTCACACGGAGGAGGCCTTCCAGCAATCCCTGCTCAGATGCACCAGCAGCTTTTGACCGGCGCTTCCCTGCCTGCGGCTGCATAATCCAAGCAACCACTAACCAGCAAGTGGTTAACCGGTACGTTACAAGGCCAGTGACTGCTTCAGGAACCAGTACATCTCTTCTGACTCATGGACTTGCTTTTCAGCAAGCGCCTGATTTTTACTAGACCCTGTGCACAGTGTGTTTCTATTCCCTTTCAATCTAGCCACACCACCACCCCTGACAGCTCCTTGGGGGCCATTTGCTATTCCACACACTGATCTCAGCCTTCCGAGACGGGCAATTTTGCCGTAGTGACTTCCTGACACTCCGACTGATCCTCATGTCCTGCAGGGAAAAGCAGCTCACGATGGAAGTGTGAGGACAAAGACGCACTGCCTGAAAAAGGAATACCAGCCGAGCAAGGGCAGGCCTGGCTGTTGCCTATTTCTAGCCTTACAGCAACATGTTCTCCTGGCCACAACCTGCCCAGCGCGGGTAAGCTGCCATGAAAAAAGAAAAACATGCAATCAAGACAACAGGTTGGTATTTGCAAGACAAGAAACTGGATGATCAGGCTTGCATAGGTCAACCCTTTTGCAACACACACAAGCAGAACTTGCTTGGCTTGTCCTCTGGAAGGGAAACAATCAAAAGCATATGCGTGCTGCTGCAGTGCAAAAGGAAGCCCTGGCATTTGTCCTGAGGTTCTTCTGCTATTCGATAAGCCAGGCCACCCAATCGGGAGCAATTGCCACCAGAATTCCAGCAAGCAGCGACAGGAAGTCCTGCAGTTTTCTTTAACAGGACATCTCTGAGGTGAGGCCAATTCCAAAAGTCACCTTAGTTTTTCTCGGTCACCCAATGAAACCCAGAACTGCCGCAAGCTCTCTGGGACAGAAAAGTGGAGCCGGTGCCAGGATTTCCCTAACATGAAAGAATCACCTTTTGTGCAGGCGAGGACACTCTTCAGAGGAACGCAGACTCATGAACTAAAGCAAATTCTGGGGCAGCCAAACAGAACACTTTGGCAGGAAAAACCTCTCCAGCCACGAGGACAGCCGCGCTGCTGCTGCCCTGACACCTCACCTGCACGACAGCACTGCCCCTGCCGTGTTCAGTGCTGCTTTGAAACGGGCGCTGGGAAACCCCGTGACTTGCCCTCTCTCCAGCAGCCCCGTTCCCAAACTCCTCTCCTTCCTGCCACAAGCCCAGGACCCTGCGCTCCATGCGCAGGGGCTCCTCTGCTTCCCCCTGCTCTCCGTGCGCTGCACTCACCCGCACAAAGCCGCAGTCGGTGTACGCCGCAGCCGCAGCACTGGCGCTGACAGGGAGAGGCTCTTCCTGGGCAGGGGGTGAAGGACCCTGCAGCGCGCCTGCAGAATTCAGACACAGAGATCAGACGCCCAGAACTGCTGTCCAGTGTGCACAGTTCTATTGCTTACTTGGATTAAACACTGCACTCATCACAGAGTAAACTCAGTGCCTGACTTGGCTTATGACCTCCTCAGTCGTTGGAACACTGATCTCTTCACCCTCAAACATAGTGATTCGGACACGTGTCTATGGAGATTACAAACACACATTGTAAAATTGATCTACACACTCAGGGAGACTCCATAGTCATGGTCTTCTAGATCTCAAAATCGCCTTTCTGATTTGGCCACTTGTCTGTCTCATCACAACATACCACAGAAAGTGGATTCACACGGGAAAGGCCTACACCTTCACACTCACAATTCAACACTGATCTTACTCCAAAAGGCAGCCTTGTCGCTGAAGCTGTTTTCTGCAGGTATTCTATTTTGGTGACTTGCAAAGGTATCTTCAGAGCAAAGGCATTTTCAGAGCAAAGGCATTATTTGCAGGACAGATAATCTTTACTGACAGGCAGTGTTAGCAAAGGCAAAGGTGTCAGTTTATTTGGAATACTTCAAATCTTCCAATGGAACCAAGATTCCACACACATACCTGCTGCACTCGCACACTCCTGTCCTACCCTCTGAATTGCACAGAAGACATTTCTAAGCTCTTCTGTCTCTGCTATAGTTAATCTGGTCAGAGCCAGAAGAAATGAGCAGATAAAGCACATTCTGTCACCAGCTGTTACCAAGTAAGGCACAGGGAACAGGGATCTCACTTGAACACTAACGAGAGGGGGATGAATGGCACCTTATGAAACAAACCATCATTTACTGAACACATGAAGGAAAACATACAGCCCCTCCCATGAAACGAGATGGATCGGCCTCAGTGGAGATTTGGGGTTTGCCAAAAAAGAGACACACTTCTGCCCGTACGAGCTATGGATGGAAAACTTCACTCTCTCTGTAGGACACAACATAGCACAAGTGAAAATTCCCCATGCAAGTTGGCCTAACACTGACTGGCTGTGGCCAATTGGTTTTCTCCTCGCCCTTGAGCCTCCAAAGAGAGCATCTCTGGAAAATCACCAGGGGACCCTCAAAAGCTGCACCAAGGACAGCAGCACAAACCAGAGCATCTTTGGCCTTTCACGGTCTCTCTTCCTTTTCTAGACTTTACGCTTGCTGTCTGTCTAATTTTCACCTGAGGCACACACATGGTGACAGACACTGCAGAAAAACACTTCCAGCATCACTTGTCAATAACTTCTGGAGCAGCAAGTGCAGAGCTTTGGCCATACCCGTTGGATCGGGGGCTTGCGAGCGCTGCCCTGGAGACGCGCAGCTGCCGTCTTGTGGGAGGGAAGCGGCACCAGTTGGAGCCCCTCGCTGAAGCGGCAGAAGCGAGAACACAGTCTGCAGAGTGTACGTGACCTCTGTGGAACACTTGTGCACGACGGGAAAGGGAGCCCCTGCGGCTGCAAAAGCTGCGGAAGCCCCGTGCCCTGGCAGCAGCCCAAAAGAACCCTGCCATGTTCTCCAAGGGACCGGAGTCTGCTGGAAAGGCTCCGTCACGAAAGCACCGGGCTTCTGGCACAGGGCCGCTTTGCCCGAGGAACCAAAGAAGCTCTCTGGACCGTCAGGTTGATGAACCTGTCCTCCAGTCACCACTCCTGCAAAACAAAGGGAAACGAGGGCTAAGGAGAGGAGTTTTCACTGGCACTGCAAGGCAGGATGAGGAGCCAAGGCTCCGCAATGTGCTCTGGGAAGAACATCCTTTGTTCCAATGTTCTTAATCTACAAACAGACTTTATTCTTACATCTGAACGTGCAGAAACATAACAGGCACCTCAGTGCTGTGCCAACACATGGTCGCCTGTGGAGCATTCAGGCTCCTGAAACCTCCAGTAACAGGTGATCAGGAGTTAGAAATGTGCTATAAATCAAAACGGGTGGCACCTGACTAAACCAAGCATGAGGAATTCAGAAAGTGCTGTGAACTACAGCAGACAGCATGTTACAATAAAAGGAGAATCATGAAGCATTGCTTTAGCAAACTCCATCTTTACCATTAATATTAATAATAATGTTTGGTTATGATAATAACCCTGATACTATAAGCTTAGGCATAGGATTAGGGTTATGAGCCATTAGGGATAGTGTTTGAGGCCCTTAGACTTAGGTTTAGGGGTAAGGTTTTGGTAAGGTGTTAGTGTTAGGGCTTAGGGTTAGGGGACATTAGGGTCAGGGTTAGGGATTAGAGTTATGGTTGGGATCAGGGTTAGATTTAGTGTTAGGGTCAAGATTAGGGTTAGTGTTATGCTTTAGGTTTAGGGTAAGGGTTACTGTAGGGCTAGGGGTTACCGTTAGGGTTTGGGATTAGCTCATGGAGACACCTGGCAGAAAGCTCGGTGCCACGTCTTTTCTCCTTTGCACAGAGCTGAAGGGATGCTCTGGCTGGCACTGCACATGGGCCACCGCTTCACGCCCATTTAATGACAGCTGATGCAGCATCCCTACTGACGTGCAGGGAGGAGTAACGCTCTTCTGGTTCCTCTCACCGATTTACAACGCCCACCGCACCCAGCGCTTCCCAGCACCACGCCGGGGCCCACCGCAGCTCACCGGGCCCGGCAGCCTCGCCGAGCGTCGAGGGCGGCAGCAGCGGGTCCCCGTGCAGCGCCGTGCCGAGCAGGCGCCGGGAGCGCTGGGGCGGGCGGCTGGGCACCTGCAGGCCGGCCGCCAGCTTCGCCTTGTTGCCGCTCGTCAGGCGCTTCAGGCGGACGAGGAGGTCGGGGCGGTCGCGGCGGAAATGGGGGCTGCGGAAGTGGAGCAGGGGCCCGGCCGAGCCGCCGGCATCGCCCCCCGGCAGGCCCTGCAGGGGCCCCGGCCCCAGCTTGCGGAAGCCGTACAGGTTGAGCTGCCGGATGAAGCTGGGGAAGTTCCTGGTCTTGAAGAAGGCGGCGGCCAGCGCCGCCCCCTCGCCGGCCGGCCCCGCGCCCAGCAGCTCCCGCTCGAAGAGCCGCTGGTCGATGAGCAGCCCCTCGCCGCGGGCATCCCAGCGCACGGAGCCAAAGCGCGGGCTGTTCACCAGCTGCCACAGCTTGGCCGGGAAGTGGCCGGGGTTGACAGCGCCGGGCAGCCGCGGGCCCTCCATGGCTCTCCCCGCCAACGGACGCGCGGGCCGCTCGCCCTGCACCGGCCGCCGCGCGAGGGCCGGCCCCAACGGCCCGCGCTGGGGGAGCGGCACCGGCCCGCGCGCCGCCCGGCACGGGACCGGCTTCAGCCCGCGCTGAGTGCGCTCAAGCGCCACAGAACCAAGCTCCAGAGGTGCAGATGTCCACATCCTGCTCCTAAGGCTGATGTGTTGGGTCACAAACAAATAACTGGACATGTTCCACACAGGGAGGCCTCCGGAACAGTGCCACCAACGTGGATACCCTCACTGACTGACACCCCTGAAACTCCATCCCTGTGAAGCCTCACTGAGCAGCACTCTCTCGGGATCCCCAGAACACCTCCCAAAGTGCGAACGTCCAAATCCTGATGCTGAGAATACAGTAACAAACAGCAAGCTGGTGGTGGGCATCACATAAACTCGGTGCCTTCCACAACAGTGACACCAACATGGCAACCCACCTTTGCTTAGCCCCCTAAACCTACACCTGTGTACGACCGCACAGGGCAGTACTCTCAGACGCCCCATAAACCAGGTTCCTAGGTGGGAATGTCCAGACCCTGCTCCTAAGCCTCATGTCTTAGGACAGAAACAAATCGCTGGACATGTTCTACAAAGCCCTCTGGAAGAGTGCCACCAACGTGGATATCCTCACGTACTTAACTCACATCAAACTCATCTCCAAAGCCTCACTGGACACCACTATGCAGTGACTGAGACACCAGCTCCCCGAGTGTGAACGTCCAGACTCTGATCCTAAGCCTGAGGTGCCAGGACAGAAAGATGGTGCTGGGCATCAGCTACAAGTGGTGCCCTCTGCAACAGTGCCCCCAACACGGCAATCCGTTGGGGTGTGTCCCCCCACCTCTTTTTTTGTCCCTGGATTTTTTCCCCATGTGTTTTTGTTCCACGGTTTTTAACCCCACGGTTATTTTATCCCCACCTTTTCCCCCTCCCAGTTCCCCTCCTGCTCCCATTTTCATACCCCACACCCCCTTTCTTTAATCAATTTTTCCCGACAGGTTTCTCTCCTTTTTTCCTCTCCCTCCAGAGTTGGGGGGGAGTTTCCTTCTTCCCCCCCCCCTTTTCTTT
>JANRGV010164826.1:0-10282 GCA_024734035.1 Alethe castanea
TTTAAGAACAGCATGCCATAAAATCTGGCTTTTAACAGGACAGTAAATATAGCTGACTCTCAGAATCTGCTTGCATAGCTAGGATATTTATGGCCCATTCAAATCTGTAAAACAGATAATGCTTAACACCACAGAGACACTATCCAAAAGTTACAACTTGGTGTTGTTTAGCTTATAGAAAAGAGATTAACGCATATATTTTTTTTAACCTTTAAACAGTGATGCATGCCCTCACCAAAGTGTGAGTTCTTCCTTTACAAATATTCAATGAATTTCAAAAACTTTCACATAATGTGATTTTCCTGGTTTCAGCCACGATAGGTTTAATTATTGCAGTGGCCAGGAGGGAGCATGGATAGGACCTGGAGGTTATTCTATACCAGCTGGGGTGGGGTGCTGGGAGGGAGTGGGTTGTGGGGCAGAAGAGGAGGGCAGGTGGGAAGTCAGTCTCTTTCAGAGAGGAGTCCTTTTCAGGTAATAAATTGGGGAATACTATTCCTAAACCACAGCAGACATTAATTAGTTAAAGTAGTTTAAAACCATGTCATTTACAGACTTTAGCACCTGTGTCAATTCAAAAGTAACAAATGGTCCTAGCAGTACAATAACTGCCATTTAAGACCTTTCATATAAAACTAATTCAGACATGAGGTTTAGGCCATGTTTGAAGAAGAGAGGCTGTAATTAAACAGTGCTATTAATATTTTTTCTTTCCAATTGTAGCTACTATTATAGGCTAGAATGGATGTGCCATGATCAACAGATTTTTATAACTCTTAAATAGATAATATGATATAATATAATACAATTAAATACATATAAATAATATAATACAATAAATGATAAATAATATAATACAATTAAATATAATACAAATACTTCTGGCAAGAACCGTATTTCCACCCAATGTTAATATGTTTGCAACAGTTCCACTGATTTCAGTGGCTCTGAGGAAATTGCACATGTCAAGAGAGAGTTGCTTGTTCTGTTTTTCACTGCACTTGACAATTACACTGCTACATGGAGATGGGCGGTTTCGAGGCTCTCACAACACGTGTGCTTTCACACTCCTGCAAATTGAGTGCAAGAGGGAGAACTAAGGAATAAATCAGTCCTGTGGTCACAAATGGAAAAATGAACTTTTTGTGTTTGTTTGTTTAAGAATAACCTAATCTGAATTATAGCAAGAATATTTTGAAAGCATTGTATTGGGGTGTGGTGGTGATTTTCTTGAATGCTCTAACTTGAATTCTTATTTTGCTAAATTAATCATTTGTACTTGAGACACTGTGTAGTTTAAGTGAAACCCTTAAAAATATATTATGTTTTAGCAATTTTTCATACTTATATTCATTTGAAGTTTCAATGACTAAACTGAAATAAAAACAGTGGCCAAATGTTTATTTTTATACAAAATTTACCATATTTGCTTTGTGAGTCTGCATGCTACTCAAAATATACATTTAAAAAAATTTGTTACTTTAAAATTGAAATCTCAATGAAAAGAACAATGAAAACATTTTACACTGAAGTTTTGAAGCAAGCATTTAACTTCTCAGAAAAAAAAAACCCAACTTTTGTCAGCTGAGATTGTTGACAGGCTTCAACATGACTGTGAATAGGCTCTGTGGGGTTTTATGCTGCTTCTCAAGCTGCATTTTTGATGTATTTTCTATTCAGAGAAATAAAACTTCCTCTGAAACTGAGGTTGATAGACCTGTACAACATGAGAGAGGGAGGAAGGCTGGGGACTGGGTTGGAGCTTGGGATTTTTCCACTTCTTATTCCACCCACCTCACTACAAACCCAAGACTCTTCCACCCCTACAATCCATGAGTCAGAGTGTTGGCCATTTCTCTCATTCAGTGATATCTAAAGCCAGCTGGACGGTTTTCAGCTTTTCAACCTTACTTCATCTACCTTATCCCTCAACAGTTTCTGCAACTCACCACATAGGGCTCCATACTGCAGCTTTCCATTTTCAGTGAATCTCTTCAGTGTGGCAGGAACCATCATTAAAGGCATTTGCTTTTAATTTTCTGATTAGTAGATTATGTGGTAGGGCCTCCTCAGCACATGACATCCTTCTCCTCCTCTTCTGATGATAGTCTGACACTTTTACCTTTGGGCCAATTTGTGATGATTTCCGAGATCTCTGGGCAATTGGGGTTTCCTATTCAAGCTCACTGTGTGTTTATTGTGATCCAGCTAGTCAATGTAGCATCAATGGCATGATGTGTGGACGGGACTTTCCCTTTGAACATCCAGCCCAGCAGCGGCTGTCAGGGTGCCAGGAGGAGCTGTGCTTCAGTGCCAATCACTATTGAAGCAACTTGAACCCCCTCATACACTGCCTCTATCTCTTCTTCAGCTGGATTTTTATAGGCTTTAAATTGTATTTCTGACTCCAGAACCCCAGGGCTCCTCCTCAAGTCTCTCTGGGAACCTTTATGCCGAGACTGCAGGAAGAGCCGTCCTCCTCAGCTACAGTGTAGAGCACATTTTTCACATTTTGTCCTGTCCTGACTGGCCCAAGGGCTACTGCATGAAAAATCTCCTCTTTAATTTGCTCAAAAGCTCCTTGTTGTTCAGGACCCCTCTTGAAATCATTCTTCTACTGGGTCACTTGATGGAAAGGGTTTACAATCTGGCTGTAATCTGGAATACGCATCCTTCAAAAATACACAGTGCCAAGGAAAGTTCATGTTTCCTTCTTGCTGGTTGGTGGGGACATAACTTCTCTTTTATTGACCACATCCATGGGAATATTGATTATGTCCACCTTTCCATTTTACTCCTAAAAGCTAAAAAAACCCTAAAAACTAAATTTCCTCAACCTTGCTTTGCTTTATGGCAGAACTGGCCATCAGGAGGATTCCTCCCCTTCTCAAAAAGTTCCTCTGTTGCGTTGCCGCATGCGATGATGTCATCAAAGTTTTGAAGCTATTCTGGAGCCTCACTCTCTTCCAGTTCAGTCTGGTATAAGTGCATGGCAAATAGTGGGATCTTGGACTCCAGTTCATGCTGAAGTTCCAGCATGTCCTTCACAGCAGCACTCAGTGATGGTGTGACATTGTCCAGACCATGACAGTCCACTGAATGTAACACACTGTCAGTCTCCCCTCTCCACTGGACTTACAGACTGGCCATCTGGGGCTATTAAAGGGTGAGTGAGCCTTACTGAGCACTCCCTGGCTCTCCAGTTCAGGAATCATCTCATGGATTCTTTTCCAGGATTCACATTCAGAGCTTTGGAAAGCATTTCTTTTACAAACAAAACCAGGCATATTGCTTCCTCTCTGTGCTGCATTCATCAACTCAGTATTCTAATAAATTTAAAAAGAGGCACCAGTAAAACCATGGTTTGACCAGAGCAAATTATTTATAATGAATGCTTACAAATAGATTAATTTAGTCTCATTCCTCTCAAAGTGACTGGTTTCCCTATGGGGGTGTTTCACCCATCGCTAACCATGAAAAAGCCACCTTTGAGGACAACTTGAGTGACCAGCTCCATCAGAGGTCACATCCAGAAAGAGTTGTCCATAACACTGCTTCCTACTTCCTCTTATTGCTCTTGGAGTAGTTGCCGGAAAGTACTTGAGATTTTATTATCTGAACTATGGGATCAGTTATAATTAATGTGAATTTGTTTGTTTCCTGGCAGGATGATGCCATGTCTCGGGATGTGGGTAAACCAATCATGATGATGGTCTCTCCCTTTGGGTGAGGACAGCTTGGAAGAAAAGCTGAGGAAGCCACACATGCTTTTATTTCTATGGTAAATTGTGGCCATTTAGAGCCAGGTAGCAGAGAGAGCTACAGATCTTAAACTAATAATATTGATTTTCCTTTCTGAAACACACAGCCCCTCTACAAAACATTGCTCTGTGAAAAATATTAGACATCTCCTAAGCTGTGCTTAACAGAAGTACTTATGTTGCTCTTCAGCTGAATTAAGCAGGGTGACATATAGCAAATACATAGGAATAGTCATAAGATGTACTAATTTTCACCATCACTACAGTTATTCTTCTAACCTTACACAGTGAAATTGAAACACTTTAGCAGAGGCCCTAACATAGTCTCTTAAGCTTTTAGAAGTTACTCTTGTATGTTTCACAGAGCACGTTTACACACTGAGTTTTTAGACACATACAGAGATATAGATTCCTGTCTGTACTTCTGTAGATAAAAGTCTTTTTTACATTTTAAAGAAACTGGATGGGGAAAAAACAATGTAATAAAAGAGGACCCAATTTCTTTGTCCATTTGAGGAATCATGGTCTGGATCTAATAAGCTGTAATATGAGGAAGGATAACTACTGATCAAAGCAGCTGCAAAATTACATGTAAGCCAGGGAATGCAGTTTCAAGGACTCTGATATCTTTCATCTCCTTTTATCATCTCTGGATAAGGTGAGGAGTATCCAGAAGGGCACACTCTCAAGAGCATACCCTCAGCCAGTTTGCTGGTGGCACAAACTGGGAAGAGTGGCTGACACACCCAGGGGGTTGTGTTGCCATCCAGAGGGATCTGGGCAGGCTGAGAAATGGGCTGATGGGAACATCATGAAGTTCAGCGAGGGGAATTATAAAGTCCTGCACCAGGGAAGGAGCAGCCCCAGCACCAATATATCCTGAGGGATGCCCAGCTGAAAAGATATTTTGCAGAACAGGACCAAACACAAGCCAGCAGTGTGTCCTTGCCACTGGGGCAGCTAATGGTATGCTGGGCTGCAGCAGGAAAAGTGCTGCCAGCAGGTCCAGGGAAGTGATCACCCCCTCTGCTTGGCACTGGGAAGGCCTCACCTTGTGTGCTCTGTCCAGGTCTGAGGATCCTCAGTAGAAGAAGCCCTAAGACATACTGGAGAGAATCAAATGAAGTGCCACAAATATGACAGAGGGACTGGACCATCTCTCTGTAAGAAAAAGATGAGAGTGCTATGGCTGCTCAGCCTGGGAAAGAGAAGGCTCAGGGGAATTTTATCAGTGTGGTAAGTATCCAAAGGGAGGGTGCAAAGAGGACAGAGCCAGGCCCTCTTCAGTGGTGCCTAGTCAGAGAACCAGAGGCAATGGGCATATGCTAAAATACAGGAGGTTCTCTCTGAGCATCAAGAAGCATTTTTTCACTGTGAAGGTGACCAAGAACTGGCACAGAGTGTCCAGGAGGCTATGGAGTCTCTATCCTTGAAAAACTCAAAACTATAGTCTGGACATAGTCCTGGGTAACCAGCTCTGGGTGTCACTTGCTTGAGCAGCAGGGATTTGACCAAAGGGCCTGCAGAGGACCCTTCCAACCTCAGCCATTCTGTGAGAATCCCAGGCCAGGCTGACATAGTTAGGACTCCAAAACAGTCCCTTGGTTTCCACCTCATTTGATCTAAGACTGCAGGAACATCTATGTGTTCTAGACACTAAATCACCTGGTCCTTGGAATGAGAATGAAAAGTGTAGGAGCCTATGAGAGGTCAAAATTACTGGCAGCAGCTTTAAAGGGAGATGAAAAGAACTGGATAGAGCCTGTCCACAAGAATAATGAGAAATATTTTCTCATGTGGGTGGTTTCATGACATCAGATGCCACTTCTCTACACCTTTCCAAACAGCACTGTCTGAATGCTTGAGTGATCTCCTGGCGTTCTCTGCCTTCAGACTGACCATTTCTTCACTATATTGACTACAAAAGCATATTAAAGGAAGTAGCAAGTGCCAGAGAAAAGACTTGTGGGTCATCTGTAGAAGCAGCACTAGAGAAGGTGGCAGCAGGTCATAGAACTTAAACACAAGATGAGGGAGATACAAGATTTTTTTTTCATTAAAAAGTCCCCAGTGTTTGCCCAGGCAAATCCTTCATACTCATCTGAAACCATATGAAACAATAGATTTCAAAGGGACAGTGGTTTAAAGAAAAAGATCCTGCAAACATGTGAGAAGACCTTTTTCACTGAGATGATTAGGAGGACTAAATTAAGAAGAAAAATAAGTTTTCTAGTTTTGCTACAGATTTTTACTGCTCTGCACCTTGTTCTGCTCAGGTTGGACTTAGATACCTGATCTTCATTACCACACTAATTTCCAGTTATCCTATAACTGGGAGAAAAATTCCCAGGTAAAAGTCTTATGAATGCAGAGTACAGACCAAGCATAGCTCAAGCATACCTGCCTGTGTGTCGAGGGTTGGGTTTTTGTTCCTTTACTGTGTGAGTTTAAGGAATTTTTCCATTATCATGCTAACAAGCCTGCCAGCTACACCCAGGACCCTTCTGCCGACCCTAGGAGAGGGGGTTAAGTAGGAGCGGGCTTCCAGGAGGGGCACTCGTGTTTCTGGCCAGCTCGGTGGAGGGGACTCCCGGTCTGCTGGCCTGGAGGCAGGAGAGCCGGACACCCTGTGATCAACTGCTCTGCATCTGCCCTGCTCAGTTTCCCATCTCTGAGAGCACAGCTGGTCACCTGGACGCAGCGGTGAGCGAGGAGCTGCTCCCAGCCTGCTCCCACCTGAGACACAGCACAGCCGCTGCTGTTCCCCCCACCCCGTCCCGCCTCTGCTCCCGCCTGCTCTCGCAGCTGTGCCGGTCCTGCCAGGTTACATCACCGGGAGCGGACACAGGCTGACTGTGTCAGCAGCTAAAGAAAGGACTGGAACCGAGTTATTTGTTCTGTTTTGTTGCTAATTTTAATACCTGCTGTTGTTTTTGTTTGTACGGTTAGATATATCAGTAAAGAGCTGTTACTTCTACCCCCTTATCTCTGTCTTAGAGTCCTTTATTCCACCAATTATAATAGTTGGAGGGAGTGGAATTAATTTCTCTGTTTCAAAGAGAAGCTTCTGCCTTTACTGGCAGACACCTGTCCTTGAAACTAAGACAGTTATCCTAAAACTTAAACTTACATCTCTACCTTAAGTGTGAGTGGCTTAATATACTTCAATCCATCCATAGGCTTTAATTCAATCCCCGCACTCTAATTTCTCTCTTAAGAATTCAGAAACCCCCGACTCACTGACTCCAACATTTGTGAAAACACATTTAACAACAGGCAAGCCCATCAGGAGCTCTCTTATTTCTGGCCTTTGAACTGGTACCTGGGCACTGGCTGGGCTGGCCCTGCTTGGCTCACAGTGCCAGGTTGGCCCAGGGAGCGGCTCGGCTGAGGTTCCTGCTGCTGCCACGCCGTGCCACCAGAACCATCAGCAACCATGCAGCTGCGACAACTGCCTGGAGCAGCGCCAGGAGCGGCCACGAGGTCAGTGCTGGGAGCGGCCCTGAGGCCAGGAGCAGCCAGGCCCAAAGCAGCCACGCAGCCAATGCCATCTTGGTCTGGGAGTAGTGGATTTTGTTTGCTTAACTGCTTTTAGCCAGCTATGTTGCAGACTGGAGGACAAAAGCAGCGGCAGCAGCTTTTTTCTTTTTTTCGGTGCCTCACATGAAGGAAAAGCACAGGGTAGCACCAGCAGCCAGTGCTGCTTGCACAGTGCTGGCGGGGGCCACGTGGTCAGCAGTGAGAGACACAGCAATTCCTCAATTGCAGAGCCTGGATGAGATCAACCTTTCAGTGCTGCAGAATTCTATAAAAACTGTTTCGATTGATAAAGCTTGAGAACAAACAAACCTGCGAACACTAATTCTCTCCCTAACCAGGAAATTAAAATGGTGAAGACACATAGAGGAAACAACATGGGACACTGAGGTCAGTGAAGAAGGAGCCAAATTGTAGATGGGAGGGGATTGAGGAGATGGCTTCGTCTTGGGCTGAAATGCTTTTGTGAGGCTATGGTGAAGATTTAATTGATACATCAGACTTTTATTTTTTCCCTGTAACTCATGGAATGCATTGGGGGGATGTTGCATTCTAGTCACAGACATGAGCAGAAGCACAAGTGTTAACTGGCTTGTAGTAGCCAAGTGTTCATAGCAAAGCAGATGTTGCAGTAACTGTAATCCAATGGGAAGCTTGAACCAAGAGAGATGAGAGAGATGAGGAACTTCACCCCAGGAAAAAGAAGGGCAAAAGCTCACTTGCCCACAGGGACAAGAGAATTTTTGTTATTATACTAGAACAGCTCATCCTTAAAATAGTACCCCATAAGTTGATGTGGCCCATGAAAGCAGCTGTGGGAAAGCTGCAAGGCACGGGAGGGACTTTCACGCTGCTAACAGATTTTCCTTTCCCAATTCACTGTGACATTGAAACCATGAGAGAACTGTTTCTTGTGGAGAAGACGCCATGGCATGGTGAGAGAGACACCTCTTCCTAAGTGAACTGAAGGAAGACTATTCTAGAGGTGATAAACTTACTGAAAGTTCCAGGTTTTATCTCTTTACATTGCCAGTGGGAAAAAAAAAAAGAAGATAAATGTTCTGAAGGTTTATTCTGATTTTTTAAAATTTTCTTTTAGTTCTGTTAATACAGTTTTCTTTTTAACCTTTAAAGTTTTGAGCCTGTTTTGCCTTGCTCCTAATCCATATCTCACAGAAGGAAATGAGTAAAATAATTCTAGTGGGTGCCCTGGCATTTGGCCAGCACTAACCCACTACAGAGCTCTTGGATAAAATTTCAGCAGGAAGATGGGAAGGATCTGGAAAGGAAATTGCTGAGTAGAAACAGGATGAAGTTTGGGGCTGCAAAACACAGTAGTCCAGTAATGCAAAACAGTGTTGCTAGTCAGGCTGGGCAGCCGCTTCTCAGGCTGGGGAAGATTCTTTCCCTGCTAGAACAAAGCAGAAGGACTACAGCATGAAAACATGCTCACTCCTGTCCCTGGGCCTGCAGCAATGTGAGCTGTTCCTCCAAAATTATACTCCTAAATTGTGTCCTACCTTCTCAACTAAAATCAAAACTGGTTTGCCAAAGTCATGTTTGCATGACCCTTGCTAAGGGATTCTGTGCAAGTCATTGTGATACAAGTCTGTAGACTAAGTGATGAATAGATGCAGAATGCTTAATGTTGCAGCAGAAGTATAAATTTTAGGCAGTGAGAAACATTTCTTTATCCTCTATGTGGATAGTATTTCAGTAGAACAAATAAGAAAATATCCTGGAAAGTAAAGACTAGCATAAAACATACCAAAAGCAGGGTCTCAAAAAACTGTTAGTGAATTCTTTACTTCAAAGCAGTAATGGGGAAACTACATCATCCCTCTGCTATTACATACAAAGTGTCCCTGCATGGTATCAATGAATAGGCAAGTGCAGCCAACCTTCTTGCAATTGCCTGCAGGTTAAGACTTTGGAAGTTGGTGGAAAATTTGAGTCTGAAAACTCAGATCTGGACTTCAATGTAACAGCCTAAAGGAAGCATTGCTCTAAATTTTAAATCACAGTGAACTTGATGAAGGGCTTGAGATATCTGTAGGAAAAGGTCAGAAAAGCTGTAAATGTTTATTTCCAGAAGTTTAAATGAGTGCTTTTAAATCCTGCTTTTACATGTTCATCTATGTTTTCATTCAATCTCTGCAAAAACCATCTAGGGCTTTTCTGTCCCAGGAAATCTTTAGCGTGTGTGCACAGAAAGGCAATGTATGTGGTGTATAGCCCATAAGGGACCAGGGTAGTGAAATCTGCAAGCAACTGCATCACAATTACTAACTCCAGCACAACAGCAGAAAAACCAGCTGGGCAAGAAAAGGGAAGTTTGTGATAGAAAAGGGAAAGTGGAATTGGGGAATGGGAGAAAGAAAGGAAACACACACTTAATAAATCTGCATTTCTCCTTCAAATAGGCTATTATTTCAGTTCTGCATTGAGAGAATTTATTACACCAGGTTAACACTTGAATATCTCTACATTAAGATGATAAGTAAGAGTCCAGAGCAAGAGAAAAGCAGCATTTGTTAATTTAGCCTGAGAGCAAAGCAGAAGTACAGAGAAGAATGAAACAAAAAGAAAATGCATTTTTTAAGCCTAGCATCTGGTTGACTGTTTTACATACCGAGGAAGGGGATGGTAGAGGTCATAGGGCATGATCTGCTTGTATCCATCACTGTTAGGAACAATAATGCCAACCCTCTGAGTAGAAGGTACACATAATAAAATAAACACTAAATGATTACATTATACAACTTTTGAATTACAATATTGTATTACATTACACAACTTCATGTGTTACAGTATTATAAAGCAACAAAACAATATATTTTATGTAAGTTGTCGCCCCATTAAAAAAAAACCCAAATGCTCCCATCCTACTTTTTCTGAGTAATTCAAAGAATAAATCACTGGTTACTACTTTTTCCTTATAAATATATTGTTGTTTGACAAATAACCAATCTATTGGTAAAAGT
>JANRGV010165166.1:0-10268 GCA_024734035.1 Alethe castanea
GGGGGGCGCCGAGGGGCCCGCGCCGGGCCGGGGCGGCCGCGGGCTGCAGGCGGCCATGAGGGCGGCGAGCGGCGCCCTGGGCATGGACAGCGCCGGCAGGACCAGGGTGAGCGCGGGGACGGCCGGGGAGGGATCCCGGGCTCAGCCGCACCCCGGGGTTGCACCCCCGGGGCTCTCCCTGCATCTCTGCGCTCAATCCCCATCCCCGCGGCTGCAGCACCGGCCTCATCCTTTATCTCTGGGCTCGCCCCGCATCCCCGGCCTCCTCCTGTATCCCTGCGCTCTCCCCGCATCCCCGGCTTCGTCCTTCGGCCTCCCTCGCAGCATCCCCGGGCTCATCCTGCATCCCGGGGCTCATCCGCATCCCGGGGCTGCATCCCCGGTCTGACCCGGTACCCCTGGGCTACCCCCCCATCCCCGGGCTCGCCCTGTCTCCCGTTCGGACCCGGAGGTGCGATCCCCCGAGGCCGGGGGGGTTCCCGAGCTCCCACCAGCCGCGGGGGTCCCTGCTCAGCCCCCACTTTGGCAGGATGCCTACATGGAGTACCTGAAGAGCATCACCCTCATCGCCCAGGCCCTGCAGGAGGAGGCGGCAGGGACAGGTAAGGCAGGACCCCTCGTCCCCCCCCGCGGAACCGAGGCGGTCGGTGGAAGTCCTGCAGTGGCCTCAACACACCCTCCCCACAGAGAACAGCGAGGGCGTCTCCCCCGACACCCCCAAACTGCTGAAGCTGGCGGAGCAGTGCCTGGAGAGGGTCAAATCCATCGCAGCGGCGCTGGGTGAGTGAGGCGTGGGGGTCTCGTTTTGGGGAGCTGGGTGCCCCCGCAGGGCCAGGCTGGTGGTGAGGCACAGCCGACCTGTCCTGCCCCCCCTCCCCAGGGAAAGCCCAGGTGAAACCGGCTGCACAGGAGCGGGGTGGGGGCCCCGCGCCCCTCCCCAGGCACCGCCGGGTCTGCTCGGACGAGGGGGGGAAGCTCTCGCCATTCCTGCCCCCGGAGATCTTCCAGAAGCTGCAGATCGCTGAGGCACAGAGCGCACGGAAGTACGCGGGGCTTGGACGTGGGAGCTGGGACACAGAGACTGGGACATGGGGACTGGGACAAGGGCCTGAGACAGAAAGTGGTGAAGCATGGGGGGCTGATGTGGACTGGAATACAGTGGCTGAGACATGGGATGCTCAAACACAGCAGGTATGACATGGGGGGGGTTCAAACTCAAGGGGTTTGGGACACAAGGTCTGGCAAGAACTGCAGCACAAGCACTGGTGGTGGCCCCATGCCTGCCTGGGGGGTCAAGGAGCAGGATGTGGTCCTGGCATGTGTCCTGTGCCCTGTGGCGAGTGCTGAGGCTGTTCCTACAGGGAGCTGACCCCGCTGGAGGAGGCCTCCCTGCAGAACCAGAAGCTGAAGGCAGCGTACGAGGCGCGGGTGGCGCGGCTGAACCCAAACCAGGCTGTGCAGAAAACATCCCTGGCAAGTGGGGAGCTGGGGAGGAGCTGGGAGCGGGATGGAACTGGCACCAGGCAGGGAGAGGGTCCCTGAGGGATCCCCACTCCCCAGTGGTGGCCATGGGGTGTGGTGGATGTTCCCAACTCTCCTCCTGCTCTGCAGACGCTGTCCCTGCAGCGGCAGATGATGGAGAACCTGGTGATCGCCAAGGCCCGAGAGGAGACTGTATCCTTCCAGTGGGATTGCTCCAAGAGCCTCTCCCTGTCCTGAGTGTCACCGACCCCTCTGGGGTCCCAGCTGGGGGATGGAGGAGGGTGAAGGGCAGTGGGTGAGCACGGTGCTGGCTCTGGACCCTTAACTGTGCCTGGCCCAGCTGCAGCGCAAGATGGAGGAGCGGCGGCTGCGGCTGCAGGAGGCGGCCAACCGGTGAGTGGGGATGTCACTGCAGGGACCCCGGGCTGTGGGGACACCCAGCAGTGCCCTCACTGACCCGGGGTGTCCCCAGGAGGTTCTCCAGCAGTGTGGCACTCACCCCCGAGGAGCAGGAGCAGCGAGCACTCTATGCTGCCATCCTTGAGTATGAGCAGGACCATGTGAGTGTGTGCCAGGGGCTGCTGATGGATGGATGCAGGGATGGAGGCTATGCCATGGGGCAGGAGGCTGTGCCGTGGGGCTGGAGGCTGTGCCGTGGGGCTGGAGGCTGTGCCGTGGGGCTGGAGGCTGTGCCATAGGGCAGGAGGCTGTGCCATCCCCGTGACCAGCCCTGTTCACTCTGCAGGACTGGCCAAGGCAGTGGAAGGCGCAGCTGAAGCGGAGCCCGGCGGATCTCTCAGTGGTGTCAGGGCTCTTCTCCTGCCTCCTGAGGTACTGCTGGGGTGGGCACGGCCCTGCCAGAGCGAGGGGGCTGCAGCTGCTGCCAGTGGCCCTCGCCCACCCCATCGCTCTGCCCACAGCTGCCCCGAGCACCCCATCACGCAGCTGCTGCGGCGGCTGCAGTGTGCGGTGTACGCCCGGCTCTACCCCGCTGTCAGCCGCGGCCCTGCCGACGCCTCCCCCGCCTCCCCCTCGGCTCTGTCCTTCCTGTCACTGGCCTCGGGGGGCTCCTCGCTGCCCGCCGAGCCGGGGGGCCGCCGGCTCCGAGCGTCCCGCAGCCTGCACTGCATGTTCTCGGTGCCCGAGCACGGCCCGGCCGCGCTGCGGCACAGCCAGTCCAGCACCCCCCTCGCCGACGGCAGCACCCCGGGGCCCAGCGAGCCCCCTGAGACCCCCCGGGAAAGCTCCTTCGAGGATCTGGAGCGGTTCCTGGCGTCCCCCGAGGGCTGGGGCCCTGCAGAGCCCCCGGCCAGCTCTGGGCAGGACACGGCACTGCCGGAGCTGCTGAAGGGCATCGTGAGGGACATCCACAATGCCATCGGTGAGGGACAGCCGAGGGAGTGGGGGGTGGGCGGGGGGCTGTCCTGTGCCCTGTTGTGACCTGGGGCACAGGGTGGGCAGGATGAGGGTCCCAGCGTGCTGTGTGACTCGCCCTTCCCAGACAGGTTGCTGGCTCTGACCCTGCTGGCCTTCGAGGGGCTTGGCACCGCTGCTGGCAAGGACCAGTGCCTGGCCTGCCTGGAGGAGGCTTTCTTCCCCCCACTCTGGGCCCCGCTCCTGGCCCTCTACAGGTACCATGACCCGCTTTGGAGGGTCCTAGACCCGCTGACCCCTTCCTGGCACCCTTCCATCACCTCCACGCCCACAGGACCGTGCAGCAGCCCCGTGAGGCCGCCCTGGCGCGCAGCATGGAGCGGCACCGGCACGCCAGCCCTGCCGACATGGGGCTGGCCTCACGCCTCTTCCCGCCCGGCCCCGGGCGCCCCGCGTACGCCTCGGCCGTGCAGGACCTGCGCCTCATCCCGCTGGAGACCTGTCCCCGCAGGAAGCTGGAGTGCATCGGTGAGCGGTGGGGACGCAGGGCAGGGGGACAGGGGTGGCAGTGACCCTGACGCCTGCTCTGTGCCGCAGTGCGAGCCCTGCGTGGCATCTGCGAGTGTGCTGAGGAGTACTGCGGCCCCCGGGACGCCCGGAGCCTCGCCACGGCCGCCATGTGAGTACAGAACAGCATCCCTCGGCCACGCCGAGCAGGATGAGTGTGAGCGTGGGGCTGAGGGCTCCGGTGGCCGGGGCACAGTCGCTGTGGCCACCATGGCTGATGGCCCCTGTTGTCACAGCGGGGCAGACGACCTGCTGCCCATCCTGTCCTACGTGGTGCTGCAGACGGGGCTGCCCCAGCTGCTCTCCGAGTGTGCCGCCCTGGAGGAGTTCATCCATGAGGGGTACGTGCCAGGGTGCTGGGCCATGCGGGCACCCCTGCGCTCAGGACACCGTCACCTCCTTGGGACAGGGCTGGCAGGGCTGAGGGGGGGTGGATGTGATGGTGTCCTGCTCGTGGCAGTGTCCCAGCCATGCTGGCGCGGTGCTACTGTGGTGGTGTCGCGTTGGTGACAGTGTGGTGTGACAGGTACCTGATCGGGGAGGAGGGGTACTGCCTGACGTCCCTGCAGAGCGCCCTGTCCTACGTGGAGTCGCTGCAGTGAGGAGGGGGCGGCCGGGACCCCCGCGCCCCGGGCAGGTGCTGACGGGCGGGTCCTCCCGTCCGGCAGGGGGCGCTGTGGCGCGGGGCCGGCCCCGCCCCGGGGGCGGAGCTACGGGCAGCGCGTGCGTTCCGGCCCGGTGCGCGCGCAAGGGGCGCGGGAAGGGAGCGCGAGCGGCCGGGACCGGCAGGTGCTGGGGGGGAAACCGGGACTGGGGCGGAACCGGGGTCGGGTGGGAACACCGGGAGGCCTCGGGGGGCCTGCGGGGGGAACCGAGGAGAACCGGGGGGACTGGGACGGGGAGGTGCCGGGAAGGCCTCGGGGACCGCAGTTCCGGAGCTGAGGCTTTGGCGGGGGGATCTTCACAGGTTTGGGAGGAGGGTGCCGGGGCTGGGGGGTCTGACGGGTCCCAGGGCACCGGCGTGCGGTCTCACGCTGCTGTACCCGCAGGATGTGTGCAGGCTCGGCGCTGCGGCAGGAGCACCGGCAGGACTACGGGCAGGAATTCCGGGAGGAACTGCACCAGGAGTACCGGCGCTCGCTGGAGCGGGAGTTCGGCCCCGCCGGGGCCTGTCCCGGCCCCGCCGTGGCGGAGCGGCTGCGGCAGCGGCTGCAGCAGGAGCCGGCGCTGCTGGGGACCCTGCAGGACGACGCCGTGGCACTGCTGGCCCGGGGGCTGCGGGACCACCCCGACCCCGGGCGGGCGCTGCAAGGCCTGGCCGGCGCCTTCCAGCTGCTGGAGCTGGCGGCCGTCAACCTCTACCTCTTCCCGTGGCGCCGGGAGTTCAGCACCATCCAGGTGAGACTATGCGGTGGTCAGGGGATGTTCTGGGGGTACCCAGACACCTCCAGCCACGCTGCCCGTTTTCCTTGCAGACTTTCTCCGGCGCCTACGTGCACCTGCTGCGCCCAGCACTCCCCGAAGCCGACCTGGTGCGGAGCTTGAGCCGACTGGGCTACGAGCGGCAGGACCGGCACCGCCTGGCTGTGGCCCGGCTGCCCCCGGGGCCCGCGCTGATTGCTGCTGCCGTCGGCTTCCTCGCCTGCCGCCTGGAGTGTGAGATCCTGGCAGAGCTGGCGCCGCAGCTGCGGTGGCCCCGTGCCCAGGAGCTGCTGGAGGTGCGGCATCGGGCCGGGGGTGCCACGGGGTGCCTGGAGGTGCTGCAGGACCTGGGGACGCAGCGCAGGGCGGCTGCTGACTGCGGTGATGGCGTGGATCTCTACCAGGAGACACCAGACAGCCCTGAGGACGCAGGGGGCAAGGACATAGCCCCCCCAGCGCTGTGGAGGGACCCTCAGGATGTGCCCATGAGGGGCTGGGGACGCTGCGATGGCACGCTTGGGCCAGAGCCTGTGGGCAGCGCTGATCCAGACACCTCCTCTCACCTCTTCCCGGAGCAGGAGCTGCTGGGGACCAGCAGAAGCCTCCAGGTGCGGGGGGAACCCCGGGATTCCCCCCAGGACACGCCAGAGCTGCCCTGCTACCAGCTGCACTGCTGCCTGCACCGAGGCATGCTGCCCTCGTACTGCTGCAGCACCTGCCGGCAGCTGCACGCTGCGGGCTGCGCCGTGGGACGCGCCTGCCGCGGCCGGCACCGCGGCCAGGAGCTGCGCGGGGAGCGGCAGCAGCGGCTCTGGCTGCAGCGCACGGAGCTGGATATGCTGCTGGCCGAGGGCTCGGCCCCCCGCTCCTGACACGGCTGCCAGGAAGGGATGGGCACGGCCCTGCTTGCCACAAGGACCCGGACTCGTCAGCCCCTGCCACAGCGGTGCCCAGACCCTGCTCCAGTGCGGGCACTGCTGCTGTAAATTATTCAGTGCATCAGTAAAGTGGCTGCCTCAGCATGGGGTGTTCTGTCCTGGTGAGGGGGCCACGATGCCTGGTCTAGGGGCAGGGTCTGCAGTGGTATCTCACCCTGCAGGAGCAGCTCCTGGGCTGGGATCCACTTAAAGGGGGCAGAACCTGGGGTGTCATGGAGGTATACTTGTTCCCAGGGTGACACAGAGGAAGGAGAGCAGAGCCACAGCTTCTCCCAATCCTGCTGGCAACAAAGAATGAGGTCACTCCTTCCCAATGTTGCCACTGCCAGATGCTTTTATTGAGGGCAGAGTTCGGGTTCCCCCACACAGAGAGCACAAGCCAGGACCCCTGTGGTCCAGGACTGACCCTGCCAAGCCTGGGCATCCCTGGGCCCCATCTCTCCTGTCTCCTGGCCCCAGTGCTGCGCTCACCTGGCCCCTGACTGGAGCCTGCCCAGCCTCCAAAATGGATTCAGGAGCCTTCCTGAGAACGGAAGGATCCATGGCGCTGGGACCGTTGGGCTGAGGGAATCCTCAGCCAGGACACGTCACACCTGCTCCCATGGCACAGCTCAGGGCTTGCTGCGCTTGGCCTGGCTCTCCACCGCCGTGCTGGCCGCCCGCTTGTTCCGGTGGTGTGGGAAGGTGGGCATCAGCTCTGGCTCACAGGCTGTGGGGCACAGAGGGGGTCAGCAGGGCCCAAAGCCTCCCAAATCCTGCCCTGCCCCAGGACAGGGAGTACTTACGCAAGGGCTTCTCCTTGAAGTAGGAACTCTCCAGGCAGTCCTTGGCCGTGGCCCTGTGGGGACAAGGGCGAGTGGCAGGGACTACCCCAGCCAGGGGGACAGCGTGGGGCAGGTTCCCTGCCCTACCCACCCCCCGTCCTGCCTGGCTCTTACCTTTTCTTGGGGTCATACATGAAGAGGAAGTTGAGCAGCCGCAGCCCAGCCTCCGAGAGCCAGGGGAACCTGTGCTTCAGGTTGTTGTAGGGCTGCTTGCGCAGGGTGTACTGGGTGGCCAGCGGCAGCTTGGAGAACCCCTGGGGGAAACAGAGCGTGAGGCAGGGCCAGGGGAGCAGCCAGGGAGAAAGGACAGAGACAATGGGCAGGGAGCTCTCACTGGCCAGATGTTCTCGTTGGGTGTCCCCAGGAGCTGCACGATGAGGTCGATCTGGTGGATCTCAGAGGTGCCTGGCAGCAGCGGTTTGTGTGCCAGCAGCTCGGCCAGGATGCAGCCAGCAGCCCTGCAGAGCACAGGAGCCTCTCCAGTGATCCCCCTGCAGTTTGCAGCCCCCCAGCCCCATGCAGGCAGCCTCAGCCCCCCTTTACCACATGTCGATGCTGGTGCTCTGGGTTGTCATCCCCAGCAGCAGCTCTGGTGCACGGTACCTGCACAGGGGACACTCGGTGGCAGAGCTGGCACGAGCCCATCCTGCTGGGAGGACCCACCCTGGCACCAGACACTTACCACAGAGTCACCACTTTGGGGGTCATGGGTTTAGGGGGCATGCCATAGGTGCGTGCCAGGCCAAAATCAGCTGCAACAGAGAGGCAGGGTCAGGAGGGAGCCCAGCTCTGAGCTGTGGTCATGGCACAGAGCAGCCACAGCTGGATGCAGGTGCCAGGACTCACCTATCTTCACACAGCCTTTGTCAGTCATCAGCAGGTTGGAGACCTTCAAGTCCCTGTGGGAAATGGAGCAGCTGGAGGTGAGAGACCACAAGGAAAACCCAATCCCACCATTCTGTGGCCTCCCTGCCCTGCTGGTGCTCCCACACTGATGGGCACCAAAGCCCCACCCAGAGCTGCTCCTGATGGTGCTGCTTGCTCCCATGACGTGGGAGGTGTTCCCTTTGTCTCCCCAGCTCCATCCTGCCATCCTACCTGTGGATGATGTAGTTCTCATGGAGGTACTGCAGGCCCTTGAGCACCTGCAGGATGATGCACTTCACCTGGGGACAGAGGACAGGAGCTGTGACCTCTGTGGGAACAGCACTGACTGGACAAACCCCTGCAGGCCAAACCCACTGGGGTGTCCTGCAGTCCCTCCATCTCTGTGTCCTCCCTGGGCTGCATTTTCTCCCAGCTCTGTTTCCCTGACAGTTTGCTCCAGCCCCAAACCCAGCCTGGAAAGTCCCTGAAAGGTTCACTGAGAGTCAGCAAAGCCCAGGCTCCATCAGAATCCCTGGAGTCCCCCAGCTGAAGGTCTAGGGAGCCCTTCACGGTGCCCACGTGTTTTGGCAGGAATGGCAGCACCCTCTAAGGGGTGCTGGACCCAAATCCTGCCCCACCCTGTACCTGAGCCTCTGAGAAGGGCGTTTGCATGTTCTCCAGGAGACTGGCCAGGTCCTGCTCGCAGTATCCCATCACCAGGAAAATGCTGTTGGACACAAGGTCAGGTCAGAGCATCCCCCAGGACAGGTTTGTCTGCTGAGGTGGCTCAGGGCTCCAAGGAAGGTTTGGAAGGCAGAGGGAGGACAGATGGGGGACTCTCACCTCTCCAGGTGGTTTCCTACAACCACCTCCTTCAGTTCCACAATGTTGGGGTGCTGGAGCTCCAGGAGCAGGGTGATCTCGCGCAGGCTGCTGATGGGCCTTCCTGGGGCGGGAGGGAGGGAAAGCCATGCTGCAGGAATGGCCTGCAGCCGGAGCCAGAGCCAGGCCTGGAGGTAGAGCAGCCCCAGTTCCCCCCGCTCCTCCATTACCATCTTTCTCGTTGTCCATCCGCACCTTCTTCAGCGCCACGGTCTCGTCGGTCAGCGTGTCCCGGGCTCGGTCTGGGGGCAGCACAGGCCACGTTGGCACCAGCTCACACACCTGGGTTAGTCCCGGCCCCACCTCGGGCCCCCCCAGCTGGGCGAGCTCCAGGCCCCTCCCGACCCAAACCGTGCTGGGATTCTCCACGGGGAATGGCCCTAGCACAGCTTCCCAGAGAACCTGTGGCTGCCCCACGCCTGGAAGTGTCCGAGGCCAGGCTGGACGGAGCAAGGGGATCCTAGGGAAGGCGCCGCTACCCATCCATAGCTGGGGGTGGAACGGAATTAACTCTGAGCTCCCTTCCCGGTCCCGGCCGGGAGGCACTGCCGCACTCACACACGATGCCGTACGTGCCCTCCCCGATCCGATTCAGCTTCTCAAACTCCTTCACGCTGCGGCACCGTCCCAGCTGAAAGCAAAGAGCCGCGTCCAGGCGGTGCCGCCTCGAGGGTTCCTCACCGGGGAACTCCCGCCGGCCCCAAACACCCCCGGGGACCCGCTGCACTCACCCGATCGGCTGCCGGAATCTCGAAGAAGCCGTCGCCCCGCAGTCGCCGCAGCCGCAGGGGCTCCAGCTCTGGCTCGGCCGGTGCCGGTGCCGGTGCCGGTGCCGATCCCGATCCCGATCCCGATCCCGATCCCGATCCCGATCCCGATCCCGCTTGGGTCCCTCCCGCCTCGGCCGCCGCCATGACCGTGCAGGCGAGTTCCGCCCTGCGCACGCGCAGTGCAATCCTGCCGCGGGCACCGCCCACCCACAGGCCCCGCCCACACGCATTAAGCCTCTGGCAACCGTTGCTAGAGAGGGACCAATAGCGCCCCTGTCCCGACATAGCCCCGCCCCCTCCCGGCCCCTCCTCTCGCGGCTCCGCCCCGGACTTTTGGCCCCGCCCCTGGAGTGCGACGCCCCTCGGCTTTTCCGCTGCCCACGTGACCTCCCCCCCACCCCCGGCGTCGCTCTCGCGAGACTCAGCGCGCGCACCCCGGAAGCGGCGGCGGCACCCGGAAGCGGCGGCGGGCAGGATGGACGGTACCGGGGGGTTGGGCGGTACCGGCGCCTCCCGGTGGGGCTGGGGCGGGTCTTGAGGGGTGGGGCTGGGGGTGAGGGTGGGAGCCGGGACTGGTGGCCGGGACGTGTGGGCGGGGTCCCCGGTACCCGATCCCGGTACCCGATCCCGGTCCCAGTCGTGTCGCTGAGACCGTGCTCTTCTTCCTTTCCAGACACGCTCTTCCAGCTGAAGGTGAGAGCAGCGGAGGCCCCTCCGCCTCCTTTCCGTCCCGTATCGCCGGTCCCGGGAGGATTCCGGGGCCGGTTCCTCCCGCTGGTTCGGCCTCATCGGGGCTTCTGCAGCGGAACCGTGACAGGAGGAGGCCCCGGCCTGCGGGGGTGACCGGAGGTGCCGCGGGCAAAGGGCCGGGCACTAAGAGGTGGCTGGGGTGGGACAGGTGGGCACTGGTATGGTGGCACTAAGGGGAACATCTTCCCAGTGCCAGAGGGCAGGGTTAGATGAGACACTGGGAAGGAATTCCTTCCGGAGAGGGTGGGGAGGGCCTGGCACAGATTCCCAGAGAAGCTGTGGCTGCTCCTGGATCCCTGGAATGTCCAAGGAAGGGTTTTCCAACTTTTCCAATTATCTCAGGGGGGCATCAATTTGTTTTCAAAGTCAGGCATTAATTTAAAACAACAACT
>JANRGV010165177.1:0-10268 GCA_024734035.1 Alethe castanea
TTATAATGAACAGCTTGCCAACAAGGAGATACTTTATTTATTTTAAAAGCTGATTATATTGATGTATCCTTCAAAAGAATGTTGGAAGTTTACATAGAGATAACTCAAAATTTGCTTATTGTCACACAGACAAGTTTGACAGCTTTAAATTTTATTGTAGTCAATTTTCCTTATGTAAAGAACATTCTTAAAGCCAGACTGACTATTTATTGAAAGTAACATGTACAAGAAATAGGTTTTAATATTTTTTGTTGAAAAGTTGAAAAGATCAGTTCAATTTTCTAAAAATAATGTCATTATAAAAAAAACAAACTACTAATTAATGCTATATGGAGGTGCCTTTTTTTAGGATTATGTCAATGACTTAGCTAGGTTATGATACAGGAACTTCTCTGATGAAATAAATAAGGTACAGTTGGAAATAGTGTCAGAAATGATGAGGTGGTCTCTACAGACTAATAGAAGTCCTTCTATAAATGTTTTTTTCTCAGACATTATAATTCAGTAGACATTGATAATGATAGAATAATAGGTAATGGGAAAAAAAACAAACAAAAAATAAAACAAAACAAAACAAAACAAAAACAACACAAAACAAACCAAAAAAACTAAAACAGAGAGTTCTAGAGTCTGGTTTCTGATTCTACCTGAAGCATAGAATCATTGATTCTTTAGCCCAAAGCAGTTGTTGGAACATAAGCAAGACCTCAGAAAGAACTACGAGAGTTTCCAGCCTAATGGACAATCAACTATGACTCCATAGTAATAGGTGACAGTTCTCGAAAGGAACGAATTCTAATATCAAACTTCACTGGTAAAGGACAAGGAACAGTGTGATATGCTAAATCCTGACACTAGATCAGAAAAAATGTGCCATTCAGACACTAAACATATGCAGGCAAGGAGCTAAAACACCCGAGGCAAGTTCGGTCAGAAAGAAACAAAGGTATGTCAAACACTTTAACTGTTGACAGTTGTCCTTGAGTTGTTTATAATGGCTCTTTACTATTCATTCTAAGTGATTGATCACCTAAGTCACATTAGTTTCTGCAAACCTCTTTTGGATTAATGAAATAGCTCAAATAGAAGAAACAAAGAATAATGAATAGTAAATAAACTCCAAACCTTGGTTTAAAGCTCATGAGGTGCTCTAATTCCTTCCTCCAACTGGCATAAGGAATTTAAGGAAGGTCACACGGAGAGCCTGTGACAAACTCGAATTGTTGCTTAATCTTCAACTAAAAGCCATTTTTCCTTTATAAAATTGCATGTCACAAACTGGAAACGGTAGCATGAAAACTGTGTATATCTTTTGATACAGTAGTGTAAAATAAAATTGTTTTTGTTAAGCTTGTTAAACCTTCTAGTGTGGAAAACAGGTGAAGCAAAATGCCAAAACCTGCAGATTACTGCCAAAATAACACATGTATTTCACTTCTGATGTCTTATTTTTTGGAAGCCAAGTTATTTATTGCAGCTTTTAAAATTATTTATACAAAGAAAAAATAATGTGAAAAATTTAATTTTAATGTAATTTAGCTATAATTTGGTTATTATTTAAATTATTGGCTTGCTAAAGGGAATTTAACAGCCAAACTTAGCTGAGTAAAGTGATACATACAAAACTGAGTTGCTCTCCTTTTTACTGTGCAATGGCTCAAACACATTAGGCCTGAAAGACTTGTCATTTCCTATCAAACAAAAAGATAACACATTATCATTTTACACTACATTTATTTGAATCATCTTTTATTACTATGTAGAAAATTCTTCCTTGCTATCAAAAGGGAAAGTTCCTTGCAAATAATGAAATAAGATCAACTAATTAGTATCTTCTATACAAAATCATAGTTGCTGTTAAAAGATGTACATCAGCTTCAACAAAATATATTTGTGTTACATAGAAATCATTACTAAAGAAAATACAGTGACTATATATATATCTTTTATATTATCATTTTCTTGTACTTTAGCTCTCACCTATCCTTCTTAAATCCACACACAAAACTCAGGGCACAATCAGAAAAAAAAGTTAAGCTCATTAGGGGGAAAGTTAATGGATATAAGTAACTATTTCTACCGAATTTGACTGCTTCTCATAGCTCCTGCTTTTACATTCCAAATTAGTTAAATTTAATACACTTTGAAAGCAACTCAGATGGTTTTTATTTACCTGTATAAATGTATTGTATGGTGTATTTTCACCACCAAATTATACAGCTGGATAAATCAGTCAGCTGGATAAATAAGAATGGTAGCTTATGTAATTTTGGATCTATCATTTTTTTGAGCTATCCAATGAGAGAATTACATTTTCTGCTCATATTATTATAGATGACTATTTACATAGTTTCCTTATTTTGAAAGTTAGATAAGCTTCTGAAATGTAACTGTTTGAATTAACAAAATTTATTTTTTAATATCCAAAACCATCACATTAAAAGAGAAAAAGCTGTTGAGAAGCATGCACATCTGCCCTCAAAGTAGAAGTGGATCTTTGTGAACCTCTCTGTGCACATTAGTCTTGGTATTTTACTCTTCCCTTACTGACCTTTACGTTATGAAATATCATGTCTATCACCTCCAAGAGCTACAAATTAAGTGACTCAAACAAAATTAGGTGCCATTTAGTTATATACTCCCACATCCCTTCAGGAATCACCACAGCTACCACAAAGTCATAACAGTTGATGTCATTTTTGGGTGAGTATGGCAAAAGTGGAAGTCAGGAGAGCACATCACAGCAATTTCATTCAACAGGTTATTATTCCCAGGGTGTGAGATAGTGCAGAGAAAGAGTATTCAGGGAGGCACAAAAGGCAGGCTGAAACTAGATGTGCTGCTCTTGCATTGTCTGGGGTTTTTTCAGTTTTTACTGCTGAATAAAAACAAAGAGGCAAAAATTTGCATGCAGTAACAAGAAGGGAAAGGAAGCCTCACCTTTTGAAGTAAATAAGTAAATGACTATTCCCTGAATTCAGAACTCTTTTCCTATGATTTCTCTTTTGTAGGATACAGAATGTAACTTTATTAGTATCATGACTACATAGCGCCAGCAAAAGTTACACAATGAACTTATAAATTTCTTTGAAATAAAGATTAGGAAACTTTATATAGAACATCTAATAGTCTGAAGGCTCTGGGATAAAATGTTTGTTTGAAATTACTGTTGTGGCTTTATTTATTTTCCTAATAGAATAGCAAGCAGAGTTTAGAGAGGCTTGAGATGTCAGATCTGAAAGGGTTTTTTAAATTATTACAGAACATTTCTGATAAAGAAAATTTATATTAAAGAAAATATGTTAAAAGATATTCACTATATTTTCCAGCTACTGAATGCTCTTTCACCTCAACTTCAAGTACTCAAGAATACTAGCAATTCTAAACATGAGAATTGTTTTGAACACATAGATTTCCTTGTTAGTAATTTTTTCATCCTGTGTAAGATTTTTATTATGAGTTAGATTTTCTCATAATCTGTAAGAATCTACAGCATTTCGTTAATAATTTTCAGTTCTTAACTCTGTCCTGGAATTTAAACCCTGTGTGTTATAGCCCTGAACTTATGGGTGCCTTAATTCTGCAATGAATTTTGTTTTCAGCAAATAGAGCAGTGAGTGCTCCATATGGAAATAGTGAATTTCACAGCTGAAGCTCATCTACTGTTCTGCCTTTCAGCTACTAAATATAAAAGCTGTGAGTGTCTAACAGAAACATTCCTGTCAATGCATGGAAGGGAAAGTCAATATTAAGTTAAAAGGAACTGAATTTCACTTGCTGGGAAAGAAAAACAGGGTATGCAAGTGGGAGTAGGTGCAATCATTGGTGTTTACATCTACATAATTAAAAACTGTCGGCTCAGAAAAGGCATGACCCAAAAAAAGTTGTTCTTAATAGCAAAAAACACAAAGAAGCCCTCTTATGAAGTGACTTAGGCATTATTTTTATGATGTTTCATTGCAACTGAAGTAGTTATAGCTACCTTATAGATGTATTTATTAAAATTTATAGCACAATATGGAATATATCTGTCTCACAAAAAATGTGGTATGCCCACTCTGAATGTTGCTTTCCACTGAGAATTGTTATTTCTGCTTAGACTGAAAGTACCATTTCCAACAGTTCCACACAGCCGTATTTAAATCAGAAGAAGAAAGCAGACCTAGAATTTTGCGGGAATATCAACGCAAAATCACATTTCTGTCATCTCCCATTTACCCTACACGAGCTGAGATATAGATAAAGGAAAGGTGAAGAGATAATAGAATAGTCTCTTCCATTATCTTAGTCTATTTATAGAAGTAATAGATAATTAAAATATCTAAGCTACTCCCTGTCCCCTCCAAAAAACGAAGTAAGTGAATTGCCTCCAAAGTTCATTAGGGTAATATCTTTTTTTCCATTATAGAGTCAACTGTAAGGCCCCAAAAACCTCACTAGACAAGATGCTTAAAAGGGCTTATGGTTTTCCATGCACTCAGAGTTACACACATGGGAGAAATACTGACACAATATTCTTAAGCGTTCAAAAGAACAAAAATAGCTTTACCAGAAAATCAGAGAACTTTGGCACAAGTTTAGAGAAGCATTAAATCAACATAAAACATTTCACAAAGCATTAACTCAGCCTTTTCAATTTAGTAAACTCTAAACCCATTCAATTTTAAGTTACTCAAAACTTCAAGAGAGAATTAGAAGAAGAGAAAAAAAAAGACAGAAAAGATATTGGAAAGAGCAAATATAGCCACTACTCCTGTTTCTGGAGGCGTTCAACTGATAAAAACTACAAGATGCAGTAGAGTCAAGACATGCTTGCTCCATCTCTTGGGTTAAATACCTTCTGTCTTTCCTCGGCCCTGCCCCCAGGTGGGGCTTGTGGCCATTTGGCCACTCAGGAGCTGGGGTAGGGGCTCCAGGGACAGGTGTGGAGCGTTGCCTCTGGTGTGCCAGGGATTGGCGGCCACTGCAGGGCTGGGGTACAGGGCTGGAGAGGGTGGGGTTTACCGGGCAGTGCCTCATCAAAGGCAAGGCCTGACCTTGACCCTTCTCTCACATGTGCATAAAATTTTTAAAGCCAGCAATCCCTCCACCCTATCACAGATTACATTCAATAGCATTTCAGTGATTTAGAAAAAGAACTTTAAAAATATTTGTTTAACAAATGTCTAACAGTATTTGAATTAAATAGCTTTCAGAAAGAGTTCTTGAAGAGATATTGTCAGGTGCCCTTTTTAAAATTTATTCAGTAATTTAATATTTGATGTGTATCTGTCGGTTGAAAATGTATTTGAGAATTTCCAATTGCAATTTGTTGAATGTAAACACAAATTTTGAAAATTACACTGCTCTCTAAATAAAACTTATTACAATACAGAAAACTTTATAGGAATAATGTTCACTGTCATTCATGATAAAACTTTATAGGAATAATGTTCACTGTCATTCATGATAATTACTTATTATAACTAATGCTTCCATGCATGTTGAGACAGAAACATTGACTGAGGGGAATAATTTCACAAATTTCAAGCCTCAGGCCTTTTAGCAAGCTCTAAAACAAACTCAGTTAAAGTTCTTTCCTGGAACTACAAAGTTTCCCAATCTCATTAATGTTACTGTGGCTGTGATATGCCACACTTGAGAAATAAGGTGTGTATTGATACCAGGATTTAGATTCAATGCTCTTTAAAAGGAGGATGGTAACATTAAATAGTTGGTGATGAAATCAGAAAATCCACAAACTGTGATAAAGTTAACAATAGATTTGGAGTCTTTTCTGATTCTCTTAGGCCATTATGTCATTAATAATCATCATCACAAGATAACTGATTGAATACAGACCCCCAAACAAACACTGAACTTGTTATTCTGAATATATTGGATTTAAAGGGAAAGTAGTTATGTATGTATGCATGTATATATGTAATTTTAGAACCTTTAGACGAAGCTGAGATATTCTGTTAAGGGGATGGATGGGGTCCCTTCCTTCGATGAAAAGAATAATAAAAAGAACATGACTTACAATAAGCTCAATGCTAACACTGCTTCCAAAATGCTGGTGAATGTTAATATAATAGGAGCTGGTGTGAGAGCTGAAACAACATTTTGTGCTTAGGGTGGTGTTTACGTTGAATGTACATCAAACCATTTGCAAACTCAGTGCACTGAGTAGGGATAATTAAATCATCACTAATTCATACATGTAAAAAGTTGGTCTCAAAACTTTCTGCATAAATTTTATGATGTCAGAATATTTTCTCAGCCTTTACCTTGCAATGAAAATAAATACTAACACAGAAATATGAAAATCAAAGTTTTTTACATTAGTTATTTTTCCACACAATTTGTTGATTGTATTCAAGGTATTTCAGCCTCCAGACAGTGACATAGGGTAAATCCTATTTCCTTTTATTTGCCTGTAGGGTTAACAATATTTTGAAACAAGTATGATGAAAGAAAATTCTTGTTCTGGATGTAAATATTGCTCAGAAAGGAACATGACAAATTTAGCTTTTCTTTATCATTTGTTTCAATGTTCAGAAGTTATAGCACCTTGCACTACAAATCAATGAGTATTAATTTTAATTCCCATGAACCTATATGGCAGATGTGAATACACCTCATCTTACAGAATGAGAGTGTGCTGGTTTAAAACCCAGCTAGAAAATTAAACCCATTCAAGCTGCTCCTTTATTCCCCTGCCCCTTTCAATAATGAAGGAACATTAGAAGAGATTATATGTTTGAATCACAATTAACTGAAAAATTGCAATAACCACAACAATATTAATAAAAGAATGTATAAAAATACAAAGAATTTTACCCACAAAAGCGTGTTCACCACCCAACAAATAAAAACACCTCCCAAAGACAGTGCCTGGTATGGTTTCCCAGACAAAGGCAAAATGGCAACTGGCCCTGGGCTGGGGCCACATCATATTCAGAAAAACAAGGCTCTAATTTTTCTATGCTCTACTTTTTCTTCAAAGAGAAGACTATAACCATGGTGACTTGTTAATTTGATTCTTACTTTTAGAATTTGAAATGTGAAAACGATGTAAAAAAAATTGCAGTCTGTTATTATTTCACACATATTTCAGAAAACAAAATATTTGAGGCTATGGTGGTGCCCCTTGTCATCACTGAATCTCTAGTCAATAGTGTCTTTTTGCTATGTTTTCTTGTTTTCTTGCTTTGAATAATTTAATATATTTACAGTTTCCTATTTCTTTTTTTCCAAACAGTCTGTGAATTCACACATTTCTTTCTGGATCAATTCATATATAATATAACTTAAAATATGGAATTTAAATGTTTTCGCCATAGTAATTAGAGGCTGGCCTTCCATATTTCATTGGTAATCTCTTCATTTATGATGGACAAGTGCTGGTAACTACTTTCTTTGTTAGTTGTGGCTCTGTAAATGCATGACATCAAGTTATGGGGTGAATCAGAAATTCTGAATGTCAAAACAGATTTTTTTTTTTATACCAGGATACAGCTATTATGATGTTGGTAATAAGAAATATTTTATCTTTGACAGCAGTGGGATGAGTGAGATCTGCCCTTATTTCACTGTAACAATACCTTCCATTGTAAAGTAACATCCACTCTTGTACTAGTAGCTATATTCATTGCTGTAAATATTCAAGTGTATCTATTTACAGAATCACGATGAATTACTTATTCATATCAGCATTTAATTTTAAACAAATGAGCATCCTTCAACAACAAACATGAATATTTATACAGTTAAATTGTTTCTGTTTGAAGTATTTCCTTGTACAAAAAATGTCTCAACACTACAAAAGATCTGACCCAAACATACTACATATATATAGACTCACAAAGTACATGGGACACCCCTCATCCAACCTAGCAGCACACAACACAAATACTACATTTACACTGCTCTCCCTAGACTTCATTAGTGACTGTCAGTCAGTCTGTCAGCTGAGAGAAATGATCTCTTTCAGAGCACTATTCATCTGACCTAATTTATACATCTATTTTAGGGCAAGATTAATTGTCTTACACAAGTAGCTGTTTTTCTCCATTTACAGGAAAGACTGTGGTGATTAATATACACAGTAGCTGTCCACATTTGATCAGAATACCACCCAACATATCTCAGTTGTAAAATGAAGTGTCATGCAAGAGGCTGAGTAGCTCCAGCTGACCTCCTTCATATCGCACAAAATACAAGTAGCACAAGTTAAAGAAGTAGTGTCCATTAGCTGGACTGTGCAATAACACTCTAACCTGGCTACATGATCTCAAAAACCTGAGGCTTGTTTATTCAGAACAAGCATAATAATTTTCAAAACAATTATGCAATGTAAAAATACTTGCATAGTATCATACCACATGCATGAAAATAAACATAAAAGAAAGACAGGCCATAAATAAATGGTTCATTTTCCTATAATATTAGGGGGAAAACTTGAAGGAAACACGCAAAAAAACCCCCATTTTAAAGCATATTCATCCTGATATATAATGTAGTCTAATTTCTGTAAGAATAGTTTTGGGTTTTGTTTCAAACCTTTATATATGAAGGTGTGCGATTTTCTTTTGCTTGTATATTAGTATAAGTGTAGATGTATTATCAAAGCAAAGCGGCACATCAACCCTACTTGCTTTTAAAAAATATCCAACTATATTATTTTACTGTTATTTCATAGACATTTTGTTATTTTTCATATTTCACACATAGTTCATGAAGTATTTACTGAAAAAGAGATGGACAAGAAAATAAGAAAAATAAGCTTGTGGGAAAACAAATGGGAGATGGAACAGAGAGCACAGCAGAACAAGATATTATGGGCTTGGTGGGTTGTAAGCAGGAACTCGTAGATATGAAAAGGCACAGTATATTCAGCTAGAGATGTATTTGAAACTATGTGGTTTTGTAAGGTTGCCAAGTAAGTCAAATAATAGGCTGATTCTGTACTAGTGGGAAATATTCTGATTAGACATGTGACTGCTTAGAGCTGTAACTGCTTGGAACTGTAACAATGTATAAGGCTAAACTGCGAGAACAATATTGAGTTCAGTAACTTTAATACCCTGTAACTCTGTGCTCGGACTTCAAGATGCTTTGACTTCAATAAACTGTTTTTACTCTGACTTCAAGACTTCAGATTTCATACCCTGTACGTCTATGCTCAGATGCTCTGTCTTTTTTTACTCAGGTTTCGTTTTTTTGCTTGGATTACTTTTTGCACCCCTTCCAATATTGAAGTCTTGTCTCTCGGTCCCAGCATAAGATTCATATTGTAATATTTCTTCCATCTTCATTGTTAATAATATTTGAAAGACCTTGGAAAATCTGAATTTGGGACAAATGCTCTCTATCTGCATTTATTTAAATTACAGACCATTTCACTGAAGCCATAGGAACTATTTTACATAAACGCTAGAGTAACTAATAGTGTGGTCAGGTTTCATAGCTATAGATTTTTTCCACAATTAATAAAACATTATTTCAAAGTTGTGAAAACAGTGTTTATGCCTTTGGGATCTATTTTGATGAAAAGTTCTTGATATAAATTATGGAGGGCAAGCATGATGAGCTCCTTTACAAAAAAGTCTGTGTCATTCTCCTGAGTTTCACAGAGAAAATTCAGCTTGCACTTACTTTCCACAGAATGACTTGACATTAGATATGATCAGATAAAACTGTAGAAGGGGCAGATACTTCTATTTGCAATTTTCTGAAAATTGACAGCTTCCTTTTAAAAGAGTATGTAATAAATTGGCTATCTTCTGCCAAAAGTAAATTCAATTAATAGAGCATAGCCACCTGTTGATTACATTAAGATTATAGATGGCTAAATGGTAATGAGTCCCAGCTTGAGTACCAGCTAGTTACTGATACTTAATCCACTTCGCGCGAACCTGCTCAATGGGGTTTATAAAATATCATGACAAAGACGTCAAAGGCACTAAAGTTTACCTATCATTCGTCAAAGAACCACTTGAGACACTAATATCCCTATCTCTCAAGAGGCATCTTGAAGTTTTTTCTTTCCTTCTGTACTCCAAAAGTTATTAAGTTTGTCTGAAGGAAAGTCATAATGGGTGATCCTATTACAGTAGTTTCCTAGATCAAGAACACTACACTGAAGATGACCCTTCAAATCCAAACGTAATTCAGAATTTTAAGACAGTTTATAATCGGAGTTTTAAAGTGGCTTTTTACTATTTTTATAAATGTTAAAAAAAAAAAAAAAAGGAAAAAAAAAAAGGAAGTAAAGCTAGTAATAA
>JANRGV010165188.1:0-10268 GCA_024734035.1 Alethe castanea
GGCAACACTGCATTTATTTCTATTACTGTACTAATGGTAATTTTTACAGAGGTGTGGCATGAAAAGACACAAAAAAATTTTCTCAAAATTTTTACTCAATTGCTTCACTAGCTAAGGTCTGTGGGCTCTTTGTCTTAAGTCAGAAATTGTAAAATCACGTTCACCTGTCTGAAATCCCCTTTTTTCTTTCCTGTGAGTTTATTTTTAAGGTGAAGATACTTTCAAATATCTACATTATATATTTCATAGGCCATTTGAATGGTAAACTTTTAAACAACAGGAAACAGGAGTCTGCAAGTCAAAGTTTTAACTTGGACTTCAGTACTGATCAGATCTACCATACTTTGAGCATGTCAGTCAGAAGGATGGTGTGCCAGGTTTTACAGCATGATAAGGACTAGAAAAAACAGCATTACTTTATTGGTAATGGTGAATGGACTGTTGAATTAATTGCTGATTGTTTTATTGCACTAAGGTCACAACCAGGATGGGCACAGCTGTGCAGAAGCTTTATAGTACATTAACACCTTGCAGAAGACAGTCCTGACTCTCCTGAATGAGCAAAACCAGGCACAGTGGAGAAAACAGCAGAGGCTGAAGCCAAACAGCAGATGTATGGCTGAAAAAATTCCAAGACTCCCAAACTCTAATCCATCAGTGTGGCCTCTGGACTACAAGGTGCTCAAGGTATTTATCTGTGGCAATAAACTGCCATGTCCAATACCAGTACTGACATTAATCAGTAAAAACAACAATAAAACACACAAAAAAAAACCCAAACCAAAACCAGATTAAAAACAAGTGAAAAAATGTGCAAAAAAAACTTGATTTGGTTCAGTCTGCAGCAAGACTGCTATCTTTTTCTGCATGATGGGTTGCACAGCTACAATGGCATAAAGTGGAATGTGAGTAGACTATGCTTGGGCTAATTTATTGCTGAGAAACATGTGCTCTGTTTACTATTAATTCCATGCTTTCCTTTGGTTTGCAAAATGCTTTTTTTTTCTCAGAGAGCAGTTTTGTTTGATATTGTTTGGTTAACAGGCATTCCCTCATCCTGTTTCTTTTGATAAGAGTGATAGATGACAGTGTAATTAATGGATAAATACACAGTGAAGTTTGCAGACCTGTCCCAGGGTTCCACAATGTAGAGATGCCAAAAGTTTACCACATCATTACTTTGAATGCCACCAGACTCCTAAGAACCCATGTCAAGGAAAGTAAGAAGCCAAAAACAGATAAAAAAAGAAAGAAGGAGGGTATGATAGATAACTGTGCAGTTTAAGGGCTGCTCTGCAGATGGAATGTCACAGGAAAACTTCTGCAGCCACACAGTCATTATCAGCAGGTCTGCAGTGTCAAAATCCCCAGTGTTTACCTAGACTCACTCATTTTTATTTTCTTTTTATTTTTCATTTTTAAAAGGGGTTTTTCTCTTAGCTGGGTGGAAGTAACCCTGCTGGGAAAAAGAACCTTTACAGTATCAGCAGTGAGTGTGATGGGAAAAAAGCTTGGGTGTCCCAGACCCTGGATGCCATTTATGTCACACTATTAGAGCTAAGGAATCTTACTTCCCTCAGAGGGATTGTGAAAAGGAATCAGCAGAAGCATTTTTCCCCAAACATGAACTTTTATTGCGCATTTTCAGTTATCGTCCTCAGAATTTCTTCTTTTAAACAAGCAAATGGTACAAAAAATAATCCTTATGCAGTTTTCTAGGAACAAGGATGTTCATTACCAACATATTTTAGCCCTGCTGTAGCAGAGCATGTAGTCACAACAGCCATGCTATGCAGTTACCAGGTTTTTACGTTCCCTTTGGCTACTGGCCCAATCTGCTTCTCCTGGTCCCTTCCTCTTTGCCTTTTCCTCATCCTGCAACTACCATTTCCTCTTTACTTTGACAAATCCATTGCACAAAACATCCCTCAAAATAGCAGAGGACAGACCTCTACTACTTCTTAGCAATCATCTAAACAACTAGCTCTGACCACACTTGAAATTTTGAAAAGGGCATCCAAACTGAAACTTCCCTCACCATTTGATTTTTTGCATATGTTGAATGAAGTCACTTTCCTCAAAAATATATTAACTCTACAGTAGTTTATTGTGTTTACTACAGGATTTTAATTGATGCAATTTGATTTTTTATATTGCTTTATTCTAAAGTTCTGCAAGCTACTGTCTTCATTAACAGGATTATTGGACTAAATTCAAAAGCTTATCAGAATAACTTTTAGAAAACAGCTACTTGTTTATTCTGTTTATCTTCTTCTGAATCCCTCTGCTACATTAATGCCTTTCCTATTAGCCACAAAATGTTTTAGAGTAGCCAATAATGGCTACTCTAAATTTAAATATCACACAAGGTATGTCCAAGTAACTGTCCTGTCTTCTTACTGGCTTTTGGAACAACACATTTAAACCTGGCATTCTGTAAAGTATTCTGGAAGAGTTTAGTACATTAGGAACATTATCTTATCACTAATGTATATTCTTCCAGTCTGTGCTGGCTCACCTGGCATTCTGAATCACTTGCTGAAAATAGAATTAATTCATTTTGCACATATATATTTGTAGGCACACACAAGCAGCTATGAGATTTTCCTCACCTTTTGCCAGTAAAAAAAATAAATCATATTTTGTGTATAACGTTCCAAGTGTTAATGTACTAGTAGTTATTTACTGAAGTGACATATATGACATATATGTTTCCATTTGGACACACACATATTAATTCATTGTTGTCTCCAGTTTTTTCCTCTGCCAGTTCACTTTATGTTTTTTAAACCCCAGAATAGTAACAAAGCTTGCCTTCAGTCAACAACTGAAAACACACTGGATTTTAAATTGTAACATGACCACACATGACCATCTTACATACATAACTCTTCCACCTAATGCAAAACCAAAATATTCAGACATGTTACATTAAATCCATGTATCATTAGCCTCATCCACAGAACACACCAAGACTACAATGGCTTCAAAGTTCCTCAAAACAAAAACTCATTTTCTCCTCATGTTAGCTCTAAATCAGTTTTCAAAAGAGCATCTCTTTCAAAATGTATGAATTTACCTCCTGTGTAAAATTATTCAATAATTTGCTGGGTGTCCAGCCTGTGGTACCTGAAAAGGGTATAGCCTTCAGATCACAAGATTAATATTGAGATCACATTACTCAAAACCTTAAAACACCAGTTTGAGACTCAAGTGATAGGAAGCTTATATTACTGGAGGCCATCCCACATCTATGAGTAAAGATGCAGTAATCAGGGACATTATTATTTCCTTTACAGGTATCTCTAGTACTAATATTTTCATTGCTGTGACAGCTCACAGAAAAGCAGCTCAGAACTCCTTGAACAACACCTGTACTCTTAGTAAGAAGTAGCAGCAAGTTCACATTTCTACCACTGCAGGGAAGACAAGAAGGCAATGGATCATGGCTAAATGGTCTGGAATCGATTTCATCAGCAAGCCCATATCTCTGCCTGAAGGCAAGGCCAGCCCTGCAGAAGGCATTTCTGGAATAGCTGTACCAGGAGCCAATACTAGAATACCAGTATTGAATGCTACTGGTTTAAATGTTTCAGCTGAAAAGAGATGACTCTTAAAATTTTAACCACCAAAAGCTGTCAAGGATACAGGCAAGTATGTCAAGGCCTTGATTTTTATATATTTACAATATATAAAATTTATACAATATATAAAACCTCGCAGGTTCAAAATAAACAATTACTGAAAGTGAAGTAAAGTTTCTCCACTGAAAAGGTCATGACAGGTTTATGGGCCAAATTTTGATTTTCATCAATACTGACTCCGGTAGTTATTCTGGATAAATGCTGGTTACTGAAGGTCAGAATATATTCCAGCAGCTTGGGTTACATCTTCACTTAAAAATTCAATGGCACATGCAAAAAGAACAAAAAAAAAACCCCAAAATAACTCACTCAAAGTGCACGGATTTGTTTGGTTCTCAGCTTAATCTTCAGCTTTATAATTCTGTCATTGCCACTGTTAATGTAATGGTAAATGTAAAATTGTATAGCTATAATATTAATCCTGTGAGCACATCTCAAATACTCTCCTTTTTTTCAGACATCATTTGCTTACCACGAGTTACGACCGTGCCCGTTCTGACCACCTGAGGTTTTACTCAGAGTGCAGTAGAAAAATAACATTTCTGGTTCCCAATTTGATATGCTTGAACGGTGTGTGCTGAGCAGAGGGCCAGCTGCTGCCTGCCAGCCTTGCTAGCAGCCCCTGCCCTGCACAGCTGTCTTTCACTGCTGGACTGACAAGGTGCATTTGCATGAGCAGACAGTGATTCCCAAAGCCCTTCTGTGGAGCAGCTCTCTGTGCCAGAAGCAAACCTGCTACACTTACAAATGAGTGGCCTTCCCATGCTCTTTATAGACACACACCTGTGAAACAGGATGAATCTCAGCATGAATAACAACTTTTCTAGATTAAAAGGGACACAAATACAAGCATACTTTACCTATGTTACACTGTCCTGTTGTATTTTTATATATGCATATTGATTTTTAGTGAGAACATTTTCCTTATAAGGGCAATAAATACATTTGCCTCACTAGAGTAGTCTTTCATCCCTATAAACAATGTAATTTATATATATTAATTGATAAACAAGAATAATAGAATGTGATACACAATTAGTTACAGATTATGTGAGGGTGTTATGCTTTCACAGTTGGGTATGAACAGTAAAACTGACAAAGGAGGAATCAGCATTTCTTTCAACAGACATTCCCCTATTGTGATAATGGAGATAAGTAGAAATGCAGATTGCATCTCCAGAGAATGCAAAATGAAAGAAGGAAATTTCTTGAAGAACTAAGGATTACCTAAGAGCTGACAATAATAAGCACACAGTGCCAGTGTCATCAGTTGTGTTTCAAACATATGGCATATTTTTTATACTGACATTCTCAAAGTTTTATACTTCTGAGCAGGTTTAACTGTTGAAGGACATCTGGCACCTTTAAAATTCTATATCCTCTTAAATTAAATACCCTTGGCGAACCACCAAAATATGGAATCAAAATCTGGCTTCAAATTCATAACACCATGAAATACGATCACCCAAACAGGACCTACATCACAAACAGTAAGTGTGGTTTATGTCAAAAGAAATCTCCTACATTGTTAAAGCAATGCTTCAGATTTGGTGCAGAAAATGTACCCTTTTTTGTCATTTTGTAGCTTGCTAACCATCTCCTTTACGAGAATTTGACCTAGAGTGGAAGGATGTAATGAAAGGAGGTGAAGAGCCAGGAGCTTTGCCCAGCCCTGCAGGCACAGGATGAGGTGCAGAAGCAGTAATGCTAAACCAGCCAGCACACTGAGCAAGGCGTGCTGGTACCCACACACATCCAGGCAGCATCCTTCACCATTCTGCCACTGCTCTCTGCTGGCACGAGTGTGGCAGAGCAGCTCCTGGACGTTTCTTTGTGCTGCTGGAGTGTTCTCCACTTTCTGGGCCTCTCTGCTGTAGTTTACCATCTCTCTTTGCTTTAGGAGCTGCTCTGGTTGCTCTGGTTCATTTGCAATTGAGACATTTAAATTAAAGCAATCTGACCGAGATCCTCCCTAGGATTTATTTTGTGACCCCATCAGGCTTGTTTTCCTCACAGGAACATGATCCCTGTAGTACTGGATGCTCCTCCAAGTGAAAGGGAGCTGTGGCTTCACATATCCATTCCTTAGCTAGTGTGCTCTGCTTTAGGATGAGGTGGCTTCTGGGGACATAAATCTTGACATGCAGGTGAGAATTTTGCTCAAGAGCAGAGTTACAGCTGGATTATATTTTTCCCAACAGTGGTTGCACTTGGTTTGGGTTGTTTTATGTGACAGCACACTGGGGTGTAATTTATTTCCCTCTAAAAAAAAAAAGAAAAAAAAAAGAAAAAGAAAAGAAAAAAAAGCAGAATTGTTGGTACTTGCCTCTTCTTGGTGTATCTCTGGAGACTCAAGGAACACTGGGGACAGATTTCAAAAGCAGAAATTGTCCATTATAACTCAGAAGCTGCTGGACAAATTGCTTTCCCTTGCTTCCATAGCACCTAAATAAGTTCCTTACACCTGCAGGATGGCTCAAGTGTTGGAATAATACCTCAAACTAACAGACTGTTAACTGGTTTTCCAGAGTCTGAGTTTACCCAACAATCACAACTTTAAACCCAGCATAATATGCCTCCTGCACTCTTTTTCCACAATAGGTTTGTACCAACCTCCCAAGCCCTCATGCACCCAACCCACCAGCCCATACTAGAATTTGAATTATTCCAACCTGGGTGCCTGTGCCCACACAGTGCTGCTGAGGAGAGAGGCGGCAGTGCAGGAACCACCTGAACTTTCTCCTGGAGCAGGGACAGGCAGCAGAGGTGCCTGCAGAAGATGTGCCCAGGGGAGGAAATCCTCCAGCAGCCGGTGTGGGACTGCAGGAGACAGCAAGAGAGCTGTGCAATGTCAGGGGGCTCGAGAAGGATTTACATAGCTCACTCCAAACACTCTCTGTTGCACTCACAGCCTGTGGCCAAACTGCCCAAACCCCAAGTTTCAGGAGGATGGGGTCAGATTCTTGTCAGCTGTGGCAGGAAAAGAGGCAAGGCACACAAACTGAAACACAGAAAGCTCCATCTGAATATGAGGAGAAGCTTTGTTGCTTTGGGCATGACAGAACTGGAACAGGCTGCCCAGAAAGGCTGGGGAATCTCCTTCCCTGGAGATAAAAACCCTGCATGGATACATCTCTGTGCAACCTGCTCTAGGTCAGGGGGTTGGATTAGATGATCTCCAAAGCTTCCTTCCAACCCAAATCACTCTGTGATTCTGTGGAGGTTCTGCTCCAAAAGATGTGGAACCCACCCAGAGCAGAGGCTGCAGGTGGAAGAAATTAGCTCTATCAGACAAGAGGACAGACATGCCCTGGGAGAGGGGGCTGCCCTCCATTCTTGGAGGTCTTCAAGACCTGAATGGAAAAGGCCCTGAAATTTTTTTTTTGCAGGAGTTTGCAAACCCAGGCGCTGAGGTCTTTCCAACATGAGGCTGTGAGCATCCTGATTTTGTGATCAACTCTGACCAAGCTAGAGAGCCAGGCTTTTCCTCCCCCTCACAGCAGAGAAACAAGGTAAGAGGTGTTTTTTATTTCTGGTCCACTTTGTATCTCACAACATGCTCCAATAAGTGATAAGTACTGTTACAATATTGTCAATGTATCAGCATGAAATCATTGCTATGGAAAGAGACTATTTGCTAACCTATGATTCTTTTCTTAACCTGGCTCCTGTTGCTGGCATTGCAAACTATTTTTGGGCAAGCACTATTTTTGCTTTTATGACAAATTTGCAAAAATTGTCCTGTTCAATTTTTTTTTTTATTTAGAATACCTAATAATTAGACAAGAGTCATTAGGAGAAGCAGTATCTTTTCTTACAGCAATTGATAACTGTTGGAAATTTAAAAATCATATTTTCAGATATACTCCCTTTCTCAGATTTGCCTTCTCACTATCTGTCATTTCACCAAGCCACTGAGAAAAGCATTTTTGACTCCTGGCTATCATCAAAAACAATGGTGTCATATTTGCCCAGAGCCTGTTGACCAAACCAGGTTGCAAGCAATGCAAGGAACACAGACACCTCTATGTTCAGGAAACTTCATAAACACCAAAAACTTCATGGAACACCAACTCTCAGTGAGACTCTGAAGCCTCACTGCTAGTGCAATGAAGATTTTTCCATGTGGAACATTAAGAGGGAGGTGGTTTTTGGGCTTTAAGGGCACACAAGGGCCTTCAGCCTCAGAGCATCATCGTGCCAAATGCTGCACACTGGGGTGGAAGAGGCAGAGCCCACACTGGAAAGCTCATACCATGTATGTGTTATATGTATACACCTTGTATGTGTGGAACAGGCAAATTGTGAGACAATCCCTGCACCTCTTTTGTGGGGGGACATTGAGGCACCACTGACTAAAAGACTCATCTGAGGTCACGCAAAAATCTTCTGCTCTGGTTGGGAATTCAACCCCAAATATGTTGGGTGTTGTGGTTACCACACCATTCTTCTACTTGGGATCCAGTGGGGAAAGTGTTTCAGGACGGATATTTATTTATGGCATATTTTGACTCTTACTTTTTTTGCTGGAGAATTTGGAGGGCTTTGTAACACCACTGATACTGTTTGTTGAGAATAAATGTATAATTCTCAAGGCCAAATTCTTCTGTTCCTACACAAGCAGGAGCAAAGTCTCAGTACAAATGGCAAATAGTTCATTCACTCCAAGGTGACCACTCCCCTTACCTAATGTCCATCTTTTATATTGTCCTATTTTTCATGCAGAACACTTCATTAATCTACATATTTTTATGGTTTTGTCTATAAAAATAACTGATATGTTGATGAAAAGCATGACTAATTATTACTAGCATCTTCAAAAAAATCTATCAAAAGGAAACCTTGAGGCATGTCCATGTTTCCTTGTAGAAAATATTTAAATGTGGGTTTAGATCTAGTCAGTCAAATGCTTCTTACACTTCACTGATTAAAATAACCAGTTTTTAACCATTGCATAAAATTGAAATTATACACAACCTAATGGTTTTATTGTTTAGCATAATAACTTCTGAGCTATTCCAGAGGATCAGAAGCTTACTATATGTTTTCATATAATTTGAGACAAACCAGGCATCCTGCTGTAAAAATCCATGTAGGAAGCTGGCATAGAAAAAAAAAAATCACGGAAGTTAACAACAACAATAAAAAAGGAAGGGAAAAAAATGTGTGTCTGGAAAACCAGGAAGCTTCTAGCAAAACCAAACACATGCAGGGGTTGGGCCAATTACTCTCATTATTCCTGCAGCATAGAAAGAATACAGGATAGACAAGGCAGGGTTTTTTTTGTGTAACATATCTGGGCCTAATGAGAATCACAGTGTCATCAAATGGTTTTGGTTGTAAGGGACCTTAAAGATCATCTAATTCCAATCCCTCTCCCTGCCATGGGCAAGCATAAAAAATATAAGCCAGAAAATCAGACTTGCTCCCTTGCATACATCTCAAATACAAATGTATTTGAGAAAATTACTTCCATAAAATTAAACAGAAATAGTGCTTGACACTGATGCATTTTAATTAACATCACCATTTTCCATCTTGCACAAAACAGAACCAATACAGAATGAATTCTGTAAAATTAAGTTATCCCTCTTCATTTACCCCATAACTACTCCTCAGTATCAAGCAGATACATTTAGTGTTAAGTAAAACAAAAAAGTTATGTTAGACTACAGCCTCACAGATAAAGCTAATTACATGGAAAAATCATTCAACTGAGTTTGCATTGCTTGATTTGAATCTGAATTAACAAGAATTGGCATTGTGTTTAGTTTTCTAACTCAAATGAACGAGAAATGTACACATACATAATTTTTCTCTGAACATCTGAATCAGGGAAGTCTCTGGAGCTTGAGACAGTTGCTGTTCAATCCACACAGAATCTTAATGACCTTCATGAATCTCAGCATGAGGAACTATGTGTGAAGAAACAGCCGCAGAAATGGGGCTTCACTTCCCTGCCGTGGCTTTTACTTCCCTGCCTACATTTCTAATTGAACTTCTACATTTCTGTATGGATCTCAACTAAAAGTATATGAACTTCTGAAAGCTCTGAAATTACATAGGACAGGGGGGAGTGGCTTCAGACTAAAATAGAGGATGCGTGACAGACAGACAGTGACACGTATTAGTCCACTGCTAAAAAAGCTTTAAAATTCATAACGATTCAGGGAAGGAAAGGAACATGTCAGAATATACAGTTTTCAGAAGAAAAAAAACCAAAACCCACAACAAACTACTAACTTCTGAAATAGTCCTTGTATCATGGCAGGATATTAAAGAATCACTTTTGTATATTAAGACAGCACAACTACTTGTTTATGAAAATTGGTGTGTCATAAAGTGAAAATCGGTTGTATTTAATACTCATTTAATTTATGTAAACAATGAGGAGGAATTCCCCATCCCTGATACTCTTTAACTTGACCATGAAAAAATTAATGCCTTCACGATGTCATTTTCAGAATGGGAGATTGAGCAATTCCTGCTGGTGAGCTGCCTGCTTTAGGGATCAGAGAATACTCTGCAGGAAAGAATAAAGCAAAGTATGAGTTCAGATCAAGAGTGCAGCTGTTGGCAAGATGAAGAGATATTAAACAGGTTACTGAACAATCAATAACCAAA
>JANRGV010165598.1:0-10244 GCA_024734035.1 Alethe castanea
TGGCCAGGGAAACGGACAGGTGAGCGCTTCGGGGTACAGCGCACAGATACAAGCAGTACCCCAGAATCCAGCACTGACCCAGGTTTCCTCAGCCAGCATGCAGCCAGCACCCGTGGCTCAGCCGGCATGGATGTACACACCGCAGCCACAATCGTCTTAGATTCTGTCAGTGTGCACAAGGTTCCTTTGGATGCCACTGGGCCCCTGGGCAAAGGCCTGAGTGCTTTGTTTATAGGGCAATCCAGTGCCACTCTTCAGGGAATCTTTGTTCACCCTGGAGTCATTGATGCTGACTTCACGGGTCAAATTTATGCTATGGTTTCTACGCCTTCTCCCCCTGTCACCATCCTGGCAGGAACTCGAATTGCCCAGCTTGTGCCTTTTTATTCATCTGTTCTCAGGGCTGATCAGTGAGATCGTAAAGATGGTGGTTTCGGATCCACAGGACCGCCACAAGTTTTTGGGACAATGAATAGCTCCGATCAGCAGATGATGTGCACTCTGACTCTCTCAGGCGCCAACCCCTCTCAAACACAACTCAGAGGTTTGATTGATACTGGGGCGGATGTAACAGTGATTTCCTTTTCTGCCTGGCCTCCCACATGGCCCCTGGCCCCTCTTGGCCAAGCCATTGCAGGTTTGGGGGGTACAGCACAGACCTTTGTGAGTCAAAGGCCTGTGTTGATCAAAAATAAGGAAGGGCAGACAGCTACAGTCCAACCCTACATTACCACAGCCCCTATCAACCTCTGGGGACAGGATGTGTTGGCAGCCTGGGGTGTGCGCATTGAAGCAAATTTTTAATTGGGGTCACTGAGATGAAGGGCAGGAATTATCCTATGATGCCGTTACGGTGGTTGACTGATACCCCTGATTGGCAAACCAGTGGCCCCTGCCAAAGGAAAAATTAATAGACCTTCATGAATTAGTGCAAGAACAATTACAGCAGGGACACTTAGAACCTTCTAACAGTCCCTGGAATTCCCCAGTCTTTGTTATAAAGAAAAAATCCGGTAAATGGAGGTTGTTACAGGACCTCAGGAAAATTAATGCAGTTATGGAAAGCATGGGGGCTTTACAGCCTGGCATGCCCTCACCCACCATGCTCCCTGCTGGATGGGAAATTTTGGTCATTGATTTGAAGGACTGTTTTTTCACGATTCCCCTGTGTCCTGAGGACAGGCCAAAATTCGCATTTACAGTACCTGCAGTGAACAACTCTGAGCCAGCACAAAGATATCAATGGAAGGTTTTGCCACAGGGTTGTTGTAATAGCCCAACTATTTGTCAATGGTACGTGACTTCATTGTCTCTTCTAGAGCCTTGTCTGGGGTCCGTGAGCAGTTCCCTAACGCGTACTGTTATCATTACATGGATGACATCTTAGTAGCAGCTCCTACTCAGGATGAGCTGCTGAGGATAGAACCTCAGCTGCTCACTGCTCTGCGTTGTTATGGACTGCAAGTGGCTCCAGAAAAGGTCCAGTGGCAACCACCTTGGAGATATCTGGGGGTCAAGATCCTGGTCAAGATCCAAACAATTCAGCATCAGGAGGCGCAATTCGTAGATTCTCTTAAGACTCTGAATGATGCTCAGAAATTGCTGGGTGTCATTGGCTGGTTGCGTCCTTATTTGGGACTCACCACACAGCAGTTGTCCCCACTGTTTGATATTCTAAAAGGGGACTCTCGGTTGGATTCACCCTGGATGCTGACCCCTGAGGCACGGCAAGCGCTGCAACAGGTGCAGCATGCTCTTTCTACTCGTCAGGTACATCGAGTAGACCCTTCCATTGACATCACTGTGTTCATCACTGCCCCAGATTTATACCCTACAGGTATCATTGGCCAGTGGAATGACATATGGTCCGATCCCTTGCACATTTTGGAGTGGGTCTTTTTGCCGCATCAGCTCAAAAAGACAGCAACTATGGTGTTTGAATTGTTAGCTCGACTGATACTCAAATGCCGTCAACGATGCGTGCAATTGATTGCAGCAGACCCCGCGAAAATTGTAATACCTGTGGAGCGGGAGTTTTTTGAAGGGGGTTTTGTTAACAGCATTCCCTTGCAAAGTGCGCTGCTGGATTTCACAGGGCAAATTGTCTATCATTTGCCCAGCCATAAGTTACTGCATATGGCGAAGACACTTAAATTGTCTTTAAGACCCAAAAACAGTTGAGTGCCGGTGCAAGGCCCTACTGTCTTTACAGACGGCTCAGGCAAAATGGGGAAGGCCATTGTTACCTGGGAGGATGAATCTGGATGGCAATCGCTGGAAGGCCATGAGACAGGTTCTGCTCAGATAATTGAGCTGAAAGCAGTCACAATGGCATTCCAACGATTTTCTCAGGTACCTCTGAATTTGGTCACTGACTCTGCTTATGTTGCAGACATCACCCAGCGTCTGGATTGCTCGCTCCTGAAAGAGGTTGACAACGCTGACTTGTTCCGGCTGTTGAAGGCCCTGTGGTGCGCAATCCAAGACCGGGTTCATCCATATCAGGTGCTGCACATACGGAGTCACACAGATTTGCCAGGTTTTCTAACAGAAGGTAATGCCAGGGCTGATAGGCTGGCTAACCCTGCATGGGTGGCACCTCAGCCTGACAAGATCGCACAGGCCCGGGCATCACACAGCTTTTTTCATCAAAATGCACATACGCTGCAGAAGCAGTTTCATTTGACAGCCAATGAGGCTCGTGACATTGTCTCTTCTTGCGATGCTTGTCATGGCCTTGCTGCACCTTTACCTGCAGAGGTGAACCCCACGGGTTTGAGAGCCCTGCAGCTTTGGCAGACAGATGTTACTCATATCGCTGAATTCGGCAGGTTTAAGTATGTGCACGTGTCTGTTGACAGTTTTTCTTCTGCCATGTGGGCATCTGCTCACACCGGGGAAAAAGGCCATGATGTGATTGCCCATTGGAGAATGGCTTTTGCAACCTTGGGCATACCCTCTGCTGTGAAAACTGACAATGGCCCTGCTTACGTCTCTCAAAAGACAAGGCAGTTTTTGCAGATGTAGGGAGTCTCACATAAGTTTGGCACTCCACATTCTCCAACAGGTCAGGCCATTGTTGAATACGCGCATGGTACTCTGAAGCGTGTTCTTGAAAAACAAAAACAGGGAATGGCTGGTGAAACACCACACAGCCGACTGGAGAAAGCTTTGTATACTATTAATCACCTCACTGTGCCCCAAGATTCCAATAATCCTGTTATTGTGAATCATTTTACTTCCTTACAGGCTGCAGACGAGACACGCATGCCCCGAGCAAAAGTTTTCATACGGAACTTGACCACAAACAAGTGGGAAGGCCCGCATGAACTCATCGTTTGGGGTCGTGGGTACGCTTGCGTATCAACAGATACCGGGGTACACTGGCTGCCTGCAAGGTGTGTTCGCCCTGACCTGCGACATCAGAGACAGGATGCAGCCGAGGCACAGCCTTCAGATGCTGACCAACAGGTCGACCACCAGCCAGACGGTCCCTCAACAAGTAGAGGATGAACTTTTCTGTTCCCATGGAACTGTTTTAGCTTTTGGACATCGTCAGATGAGTTCTTTGAGATGTATTAGAAATCATAAATCTGGTGAATGGTGGCGGGGTTTTTTTGTTACTGTATTAGAAGTAAGTTTGTTAGAAGAGCACCAGGTGTGAAGGTTTCCCTGGATGCTTCAGGCATCCACAGGTCTCCTGAATGGTGTCTGTTCTCCCTCGCTGAGGGTCCTGCGAGGGACTGCAGACACTTTTCTTTCTTTTTCTTTTTAAAAAAACTAAAAGGGGGACTTGTGGACACCATTGAAGCCCCAGGCTGAAAACTGCAAGGCCTTTTCAGGATTGGAGCTCCTTTTCTCTTTCTCATGCTAGGGAAACCTTTCCCAGGCTGAGACAGTTTCTCTGCCTCCCATAAAGATCATCCTGTCACACAACAGAAGACGAAACAGAAAACCAAGCAGCACTCAGCTGCCTCAGTTAAGTCTTAGGCTATACTTAGTCTGCTCACAAAGTAGTTTTTAGTTCAAATGTTATTAACTCCCCTGAAAAAACCCCCTTTTTGTCCCTCTCTATCACCCTTGTTAAAACCCCTAACCCTATACCAAATCCCCTAATTTTAGTGTTAAAAAAAAAAAGAGGGGGGGAGGGAGGAAGGAAAGGACAGAACCCTATTCCTCCCCTCCCCAACATAACAAATTTTGCTTGTATTCCCTATCAGAAGCCCCAAAGATGTCCAAAGATGAAACTTATCTCTGTTGGTGCTATCCTCACTGCTGCCTTGATGTTCTTCACTGTGCCACATGCCTTCGGCTGGATAAGCCCAGAACCCAACCATAATGTTTGGGTGACTTTAGAAAAGACATTAAACCAAGATAACTTGTGCTTATCCCTGGGCAGCCTTGACAACCCACTTTCCACATGTTTGGTGGGAATTCCATTTGTAGCAGATGATTGGCTCGTTTACAACTCCGAACTTCTCCGCACCACAAGTAACCCAGTGGACACTTGGGACAATTGGACAAAAATTCTGCCAAATGCTCTTGAGGAACCCCAAGAATTGGATTTCCTGGGGTCCTCCAAGGCAACATACTATGTTAAATTTTATTTTAAACGCCCAAGACAAAATTTACATGAATTGTATTTGTTCAAAAACACATACAGAAAAGACATATCATCTATCAACAAAGCATACAACTATCCAAATTGGTGTAACTACACTGCCCCTATCATTTCTGAGTCCTCTCTCCAACCCAAAACACTGCCCAAGGGAATGTTTCTCATCTGTGGTGATTGAGTTTGGGCGGGGATCCCCTCTTGTCTCCAGGGGGGACCCTGTAACCTTGGCAGGCTTTCTACCCTCACCCCCAACATTACCTTCTTACATAATTGGAAAAAAGAAAGCAAATCAAAATGTGAAAAAAAGATCCTACACTGAATATGATGAGAATTGTGATCCCAAATTGTACATTTGGAACAAACCCAAAAGAATTGCTGCCTCCCTGTGCCTACCATGGGTGGCTGCAGCAAAAGCCCTTGGCGAAATTAATCATTTGGGGTGCTGGCTTAGTTAGCAGGCCAACACTACATCTGCTGCTCTGAGTAACCTTTTGAAAGATGAAGAAACCATAAGACATGCATCCCTGCAAAATCGGGCAGCAATTGATTTCCTGCTGCTCTCTCATGGACTCGGGTCTGAAGAATTTGAAGGAATGTGTTGCTTCAACCTCTCTTCCCATTCCACATCCAACCATGAAAACATCCAGAAGCTGAAAAACCTTGTGAAGGACTTGAAAACGGAAACCACCCCTGACTGGGTCAACAACCTCTTTGGCCAATGGGGAATGACAGGATGGGCTTCATCCTTGGTCAAGGGAATTTTGTGGATTTTCATTGTCATTCTCGTTGTGTTAGCTATGTTTTCATGCCTTGTTCAATGTTTCAAAAAAACCTGTTAGAGACGCTCTCTTTGTAAATACAGAGAGAGGAATTGTGGATGATACAACTGTCCCTGAAAAGGGCCCCTGGGATCTCATACCCAGAGACAATGAAACCTTTCATGAGAAACGCTCTCCCTCCCTACTGAAACCCCTCTTATCATTTAGGATTTTTTTTGCAGCAGAGCTGGGGGTTACCGGTCGGAGCACAGAGGCTGCAGCATGCCATGCGCAGCAGCGCCGCAGATTGGGCTGCACGTGGTCGCAGGCGGTGGTGCAGCTTGGCGGGCAGCAGTGCAGCGGCGGCACTTGTGGCGGTGCAGAGGCTCTAAGCTCGCAAAAGCAGCAGTAGGCGGTGTGGGCTGAGCAGTGTGGGCAGCCCTGACCGGCGGTGTACCGCGCGCAGCCGCAAAAAGCGGCTTGTGTGGTGCGCCTAGCCAGCAGTGGCGAACCGCACTGGCAGCAGCACCGCGGCAGCTGCACCAAAGGTGCAGTTTCACACGCGCTTGCATTTTAAAGCGGTGCTCGACTCCAGCCGCAGCAACTTGGCAGCGGCACGGCCAGCGCGTGGCCCCTTATTCCAACCCAGCTTTGGGGAGGGGGGAACAGGTGCCTCTTTGAGTTTTTACTGCAAAGAAAGGTAGTTAATTTGTTCAGTTTGCATTTAAAATCAGGATGGGCTGTCAGCTTTCTGCGAAACAAAGGAGCTTACATTCCCAAATTCGGGAAATTTTAGGTAGTGGAAATGTTCAAACTTCTAACAAACGGTTAAAGCAATTTGTGTGCTGGTTTCATATTCAATTCCCTCAGTTTACCCTGATGAATGTAAACTCTAGCTCTTCCTAGGGAAAAATTGGAGCTCTTTTAACATCAAAAATGGAAAATGGAGAGGAAAAAGTATCTCCATTTCTCCCGATATTCCTGCTAATTCGCAAAGAATTGATTAAGATGGAACTGAACAGACAGTCACAGAAAACCCCTCCGACTTCCCCTACCCATTCTACCTCTCCTCCCTCTGCCCCAGAACTAGAGGAAGCATGTTGGTCACCCCGGGAAACGCAGGGCACCTGGCATGGCCGCAGCCTCCCTGGCCCCACATGCTCCCCCTCGTACCCTGGCTCTGATAATTTTGTGCAGATTGTCAGAGAATCTTCCCTGTATCCCGCTATCCCAGCTGTTTTCCCCAAACAACAGTAGCTTTAAAAATGACTTCCCTCCCCCTCAGGGTGGTGGCTGCATAGCCGAACCTGAGGAGGCAGGGGGCCACGTGGCTGAGATCTATGATGGCAGCAGCCACGTGTCCAGTCCCCCTGATTACCTGTCTTCATCCCACAACACCTTTTACCCTCTCATCCCTTCCCCCAATCCTTTCCTCTCCCACAACCCTTTCCTCCCCTTGGCCACCCCACCCCCTCCCTCCTCAAAGTGCCCACCCTGCATGACATCACCTAGCAACCCTGCCCCCATGTGTTGCAATCCTGGTTCCCATGGTTGCCCCTCCCACACAAACGGCTCTGCCCCCTCCCCTGCTCCAGTTTCCCATGCCTGCCCTCAGGGCTGCCAGGGGTACAGGGGTGGGAGAGAAGAGGCCCACCTTCCGAGCTGCCGCAAGAGCGGGGGTGGTTGGGGAGCCCCCTCCGGGTTTCAGTGCCTGTGCAGATGGGGGTGGGGATGTCCCCCCTCACAGCTCCTGTGGGGGAGGCCATGACCCAAGCCCCAGTCCCCATGTGAGTGGAAGCAGGGGAGGGGGTGGCTTGCCTTTCAGACCATGCGGAGCTGGGTGAGGGGAAGGAGGGAACCCCCCTCCAGATTCCCGAGCAGGGGGGGTGAGCCTCTCCCCAGTCCAAGCAGAGGAGGGGGTGCCCAGCCCCTCCTGGGACCTTGGTGGGGGAGGGGTCCAGCCCCTCCCAGGACCCTAGTGGAGGAGGGGGACCAGCCCCTCCCAGGACCCCGCAGGGTGGGGGGTGGCTTGCCTCCCATCTCCCAGGGGGGTGGAAGCACGGAATAATCCCCTGGAGATCAGAACCAGGAAGAGGAAGACATACCTTCACTTGCTCCTGTCATTTATACTGGTAGGAGAAATGGTAGGAAGTTATCAGCCTTTTTCCTACCAAGATAGAAAGGAGATTTGCAAAATCCAAACAAAGTTTGGCAGAAGCAGTGAAAGTTTTAAAGGGATGATGAGAGCCACCTTTGAATCAAACAAGTTAGTCCTTCTGATCTCTGGGATCTTTTCCTGTGTCTGTTAACGCCCTCAGAGTATGATCTATGGAAAAGCATGTGGAAAAGATCTCTGAAAGTACTCCTACAGGAGCTTCAGCAAAGTTCTGATGATGCAAAGGATACTGATGGGAATGACATTACCTATGAACATTTATGTGGGGAAGGAGACTGGACAAGCCCCAAGAAAAAAACTCGGGTGTTGTCACACTCTGTTTTGGGTCAGATCTGTAATGTTGCAGAAAAGGCTTTTAACCAGTTACCAACGGTTGAAGTCAAGGGTAGTTATGTTAACATTAAACAGTTTGCCTCAGAGAATTTATTGCAGTTTGTGGATCGTCTTCGAGTGCATGTGGAAAGGCAAGTGCAAGACCCAGTGATACAGGCAGAATTGATTAAGGAGATGGCTCAGAGATATGCCAATGAAACCTGCTGCAGGGTCATACTGAGCCTGCCTGTCGAGCCTCCGCCTAGTCTAGCACAGATGATAGAAACCTGCGCCAGGAAAGCAGAACTGTTCAGTGCACAGGAGAGGAATCAGGGAGTGGCACACCCCAAGACTGCTGCAGCTGTAAAACCAGGAGCAAGGAGGCAACCGATGTCACCAGAGCAGCTGCAACATGTCATCTGCTTCCAGCGCAAAAAGCCCGGACACTTCGCCAGAGACTGTCCTCAAAGCCAGCAACGGAAGAGGACCAACAAACAAAAAAACTGAGGCCAGAGCACGTACCCACCACTGACATAAATGTGCGCCATGATATAAATACAGCGGGCTCCACACTGGCAAAAGCCTCTCTCTTAATAAAAAAGAGGGAAGAAGGAAAACAGGGTGCGGGGATGCAGGAAAGTAAAAACGACAAATGTTTGCTTAACAAAGTTTGGCAGCCTTGTGGCCGTTTCAGGCTAGTGACTATCAAAGGCGTTCATTTCAGGTCTACTGATTGGACAGTCATTGGAGTGGACCTGCCAATCAACTTGCAGGACGTGACAATAAACCACATGGAACTGGATAGTGAGCATTTTGTTATTGGGGACACAGTACACACACCCCTGGAGATTGGGGTGGCTCCCATGAGCATCAAGGGAGACATAACTCACCTCATTCTCCTGGCGCGCTGCCCTCAGCCACCCTTCTATTTGGTCGAGGGGCAAATCCACGCTCAGGCCATTCCAATTCCAACGGAGGTCCCAGTAGATGAAAAAGCACCTGCCATCTACTGGGCAGAAGTGGTTGGCGAGGACAAACCCTCTATGGCATGCAACCTAACCCATGGATCAGACCATGTCCATATGGAAGGGTTGCTTGACATGGGGGCAGACGTGACAATCATACCTGAGAGGATGTGGCCAACACATTGGGAGTTGCAACCCGTGGCTGGCAAAATCCAAGGTGTAGGAGGGATCAAGTTGGCAAAGATCTCAAAAAGCATTGTGCAAATTGAGAGGCCAGACGGAAAATTAGCCAGTGTCCGTCCGTTTGTCAGACTACAAGTGCCCCCTGTGGGGGAGAGACACCATGTCCCATTGGGGAGTCAAATTAGTTATCCCTAAGACCTCCAGGACTTTTAGAGGCGGCCACTGTAGAGCGCCCTACCCAAAAATTAACGTGGCTGGATGACACCCCAAAGTGGGTAGCACAGTGGCCGTTGAATAAAGAGAAGCTCGAGAAACTCATGGAGGATCAATTAGCCAAAGGACACATAGAAGAGACAACAAGCCCTTTGAACTTCCCAGCCTTTGTAATAAAGAAGCTGGGGAAAGACAAGTGGTGACTGCTCCACAACCTCTGGGAAATAAACAAAGTAATTGAGGACATGGGGTCACTCCAACTTGGGATGCCTTCCCCAGCGATGCTCCCCTGAAACTGGCAATTAGCTGTCCTGGACATCAAGGACTGCTCCTTCCAAATTCCCCTACACCCAGAGGATGCTCCACGGTTTGCCTTCTCAGTTCCTACGATCAATCAAGAATCCTCTATGAAGCACTACCACTGGAAAGTACTCCCGCAGGGTATGAAGTGTAGTTCCTCCACCAGTGCTATGTGGCCTCACTGCTGTACCCTGTGTGCGCGCAAAAAAGGGAGGCCATCATCTTACATGGATGACATGCTTGTGTGTGCCCGTGATGACTCTATACTCCAACACACACTTGACCTAGTGGTTAGTTTTAACCACTGCTGGATTTCAACTGCAGGAGGACAAAGTCCAAAGGATGCCATTTCGGAAATACTTGGCCTTGGACATCACTGTGCAGACTGCTGTTCCACAGAAATTGGAAATCCATAGTGATGCCAAAACCCTAGCAGATCTCCATTCCTTGTGCGGGTCTTTGAACTGGGTCAGGCCCTGGCTAGGGCCGATGAAGACCTAAACCCCCTCCTCAATTTATTGAAGGGAGAGAGAGAGCTGGTTTTTCCCAGGGAACTGACCCCAGAGGCAAAGGCCACAATCGAAAAAGCACAGAAGGCTTTGGCCAAGAGGCAGGCTCACCATTATCAGCCCAAGCTGCCTATCAAATTCATTGTCCTGGGGAAACTGCCACACTTGCATGGTTTGATATTCCAATGGATCAAAGGGCAGAAAGATCCA